>JAWWNH010000074.1:1167500-1457500 GCA_034641385.1 Darevskia mixta | reverse complement strand
GGAAGAGGAAAAGGAAGAAGAGAAGAAGGAGGAAGATGTAGGTGTACAATTTATAATCAAAATGAATACAAAGATATTATGTTCCTCATTTGCTCTCACTGCAGAATCATACTATTTTTTTATTACTGTATATACCAAAATCAAAAATAAGCTAGTTTTCAAATGGGGCAGCATTCTGTGGCCAACGTGATGCCTGTGGGAAACCCACAAGCAGGACTCAAGCACCAGAGCAATCTGCTATTCCTGTTTCCAGCAACTGGTATTCAGGGGCAGAGCACAGCCATCATGGCCTGTAGCCTAGTGGTACACCACTTTTGCCATCTAATTTTTTTCCCAGCAAGCAAATTCATAGAATTTACAGGATAAGTTAGAATGTCTCATGATGAAGCTCCACCATTGACTAATAATAATAATAATAATAATAATAATAATAACAAATTTTTATTTATACCCCGCCCTTCCCAGCCAAGACCGGGCTCAGAGCGGCTAACACCCATAAAATCATAACAAAGCATACAAAACAATCAATTAAAATGCAGATTAAAATACGATTTAAAGTTTAAAATGCAGCCTCATTTTTAAGTAGCCTACCAATCAAACCATAAAGGAATGAAACATCAGGGTTAAACTAAAACCAACCCAAAGGCCAGGCAGAACAGCTCTGTCTTGCAGGCCCTGCGGAAAGATGCCAAATCCCGCAGGGCCCTGGTCTCTTGTGACAGACCGTTCCACCAAGTCGGGGCCAGTACTGAGAAGGCCCTGGCCCTAGTTGTGGCCAGCCTAGCATCCTTGTGGCTCGGGACCTCCAAAATGTTATTATTTGAGGACCTTAAGGTCCTCTGCGGGGCATACCAGGAGAGGCGGTCCCGTAGGTACGAGGGTCCTAGGCCGCATAGGGCTTTAAAGGTCAAAACCAGCACCTTAAACCTGACCCTGTACTCTACCGGGAGCCAGTGCAGCTGGTAGAGCACTGGATGAATGTGGTCCCGCGGCAAAGACCCCATAAGGATCCTCGCTGCGGCATTCTGCACCCCCTGGAGTTTCTGGGTCAGCTTCAAGGGCAGCCCCGCGTAGAGCGAGTTACAATAATCAAGTCTGGAGGTGACCGTCACATGGATCACTGTGGCCAGATCAGGGCAAGAGAGGTAGGGGACCAACTGCCTAATACGGCGGAGATGGAAAAATGCCATCTTTGCTGTGGCTGCAACCTGTGCCTCCATGGAAAGGGAGGCGTCGAAGGTTACACCCAGACTCTTGACAGAAGGCGCTGGCACTAATTGGGCCCCCGCAAGAGATGGGAGTTGGCCCCCCAACCCCATGTCGTCCCGACCCAGCCAGAGGACCTCTGTCTTCGAAGGATTTAACTTCAACCGGCTCCCACACATCCATCCAGCCACAGCTTCCAAACACCTGGTCAGTGTGTCTGGGACCGAGTCAGGGCGGCCATCCATCAACAGATAAAGCTGGGTGTCATCAGCATATTGATGACAGTCCAGCCCAAAGCTCCGGACAATCTGGGCAAGAGGGCGCATAAAGATGTTGAAAAGCATCGGGGAAAGGATTGCGCCCTGCGGGACTCCACACACCAAGGAGTGCCACGGCGACAACTCCTTCCCTAGCGCCACTCTCTGTCCCCGACCTGAGATAAAGGAGTGCAGCCATTGTCGGACTGTGCCCTGAATCCCCACGTCGGCAAGGCGGTGGTCCAAAAGTTCATGATCGACCATGTCGAAGGCTGCTGACAAATCTAAAAGAATCAGCAGTCCCGACCCGCCTCGATCCAGCTGTCTACGGAGATCATCTGTTAGTGCGACCAAAGCCGTCTCGGTCCCATAACCAGGGCGAAAGCCGGACTGAAATGGATCCAGAGCCGATGTTTCCTCCAGAAATCCACCAAGCTGTTCAGCAACCGCTCTCTCAATTACCTTACCCAGGTACGGAAGATTCGAAACCGGGCGGTAATTGGATAGATCTAAAGGATCTAGGGATGTTTTCTTTAAGAGCGGACGCACCACTGCCTCCTTCAACTCCCGTGGGAAGGTCCCTGTGCCAAGGGACAAGTTGATGATCTCACCCAGGGGGGCCCGTACCTTGTCTGGCCACGCTCTAATCAGCCAGGACGGGCACGGGTCAAGGGGGCAAGTGGTGGGCCTTCCAGCTCGGAGGAATCTGTCTACATCGGCAGGGAGTATCCAATCAAAGTGGTCCAATACTGGACCCGAGGACAGTCAAGGGGCCTCCAGTTCTGTTATTGTATCCAAATTGGCAGGGAGGTCACGGCGGAGCAGCAAGACTTTCTCCGCAAAAAAGCTCGCAAATGCCTCACAGCTATGAGTCAAATTCGTATTTAAATTTGGCTGTTCCTCTAGGGTTGTTAAAGACCTGATTATTCTAAAGAGTTGTGCTGGGCGAGAGCTAGCGGATGCAATGGAAGCTGATAAGTAAGACTTCTTTGCAGCTTTCACTGCCATCTCATAGGTTTTCATAAACATCCTATAAGATGTTCTTGAGGCTCCGTCGTGAGCACGCCGCCATACTCGCTCTAGCCGTCTGAGGTCCCGCTTCATTTTCCGGAGCTCCTCGGTAAACCAGGGGGTCCGGTTTCGGCGGGGTCGCAGAGGGCGCTTAGGTGCGATCTCATCGATGGCCGTCAAGAGTCGGTTATTCCAGTCTTCGACAAGGTCATCTAATGAGTCGCCAGGGGGAGCAGGGTCCCACAAAGCCTGACGGAATCTATCAGGATCCATCAGCCTTCGCGGGCGAGCCGAAATAGGCTCGCCACCCAAGTAGGGGAGGAGCGGAAAGTAAATCTCGGCTTTCAGAGTGTAGTGATCAGACCATGGCACTTCCACAGATGGGAGCATGATCACATCTATGCCAGCACCAAAGTTCAAATCCAGCGTGTGGCCTGCTTGATGAGTGGGGCCCAAAACAAACTGGGAGAGCCCTAGTGTCACCATGGAAGTAACTAGGTCCAGAGCCTGTGAGGAGGGAGCGGCATCGGCATGGACGTTGAAGTCTCCCAAGACCAGTAGGTTTGGGAACTCCAAGGCCCAGCCCGCCGCCACCTCCAGCAGGTCTGACAGGGTGGCTGCTGGTGCGCTGGGTGGACGGTACACCAGCCAGACAGCCAAGCTCTCCTTGGAACCCCACACAAGACCAACACATTCAATGCCGGAGATCGCCGGTACTGGCAGAGCTCTGAAAGGGCAACCCTCCCGGATTAACAATGCTACTCCTCCCCCCCGACCCACAGTCCGCGATTGGTGGAGGACGGAAAAACCTGAGGGTGCTATCTCATGCAGGGAGACTACTTCACCTTCCCATACCCAGGTCTCCATCACGCAAGCCAGGTCGACCCCCAGCGAGACAAAGAAGTCACGCATGGTGGCGGTTTTATTGCCAATGGACCTGGCATTGCACAACACCAATGACGGAGGTGGATAATCCCTGCTCACCCTACCCTCGTCCTTCGGGATGGGGCGTAGATTGGAAGGGGTTCGAGCATTATTGCATCTCAAAGCCCTTCGCCCGTAGTGATATCTAGCCCCACCGTCATACCTCCCTAGCCCTTCAGTAATGGGGATCCCAGACCTCATGTTAGCCTCCCCAATAGGGGGATGACACCTCCTCGCTAATGAATCATCTTTGGGCCCAGTCTCATGGGTCACAAGGGTATAGGGGAGGGATGAGATGAATTTACTAGTGTTATGCGTGGCTCACCTAATCAACCTGTGGTCCTCAGATCGGGGCGACTTGCCCTATGCTGCCCCAGGGCCCACCCATACCATCCCGGATCTTTCCCTGGAGCAATTGGGGCAGCCGTTTAAGAGTTTTTTAAAGGGCTTTTAAAAGGGTCATATAATCAAAATGGGGCTTTTAAAAGGTTGGGCTGCACAGCTGTTAAGTGGGATGATCCAGTCCTGCATGGTGCAGGTTGCTGTTCCTTCATGAGCAGTTTCCCTGAATGCAGGAAAACCAGTTGTAAAGCACCCACACTGCCCTGAATCGATGCCTCCACTCAGCTGCTGTTTAGCAGATGTTTTGGTCCTGGGGACAAGGCATCAGGCAGGCAAAAGAGTCATGGCATTGGCCCTACTTTAGATCTCAGCCTTTTATCGTGGTTGCCTGCCTCTCCTTCCTGCCTGATGCCCCACTCCTTGACAGTCATGAATTGCTCTGGGCCCATCCAAGCTGACTTGCATTGATCCATGGCTGTATGAACCCACCTCATCCGAGGCCTTCCGAAAATGCCCAATTTGCTTGGCCCTTGTGCAAATCCGGTGCACAGCCCTAGAATTTATATAGCCATGGGAAGAAATGGGCAGGATCATTGTTCATTTCAATTGTTCAGACATTCAGCATGGAAAATTTATATTATTATTGCAGGATAAATGCAGAGAGTATTGGGTATCCGAACTGACCTGCCCAGATGAAACGAAACCCGTCTGTAGCACGGAGAACAAAACGTATAGCAGTTTATGCATGCTGTGTTTTGCAAAACAGTAAGTCAACCTAATTGTAGGATTTGCTGCCAGGAAAAAGCTCAGTTGGAATAACGCTAATGGAATTCTGCACTTAAAAGGTATTGACAGTGAAGCAGGATTGAAAGATATATGTCTGGGTTCCAGAGAGGAATATTCTGTACACCTAATGCTGCGCGTGGCTCTTTCCTTCAAGCAGCAGCTCCCCACACTCTGCAAGCTGCTGTTTCTCAGGGTAGATCCACACCACACATTTAAAGGGGTGACATGTGCTTTAAATGTGTGTGTTGGTTGCATTTTAAAGGTGTGGTATGAGAGAAAACCTCAGTGGTTTCCTCAGTTTCAAGGGGCTTTTCAGTGGTTTGAAAGACTGAAAAGCCCTCGCACAAACACAAAACACCACAAAGAGCACTTGGGTGTTCTGGGGCTGTGGCGACATATTGTGTCATCTTTCCACTGACTCCATGCCCGGCTATAAAACAACAGCACCAACACAACAGAGCATGTAGCATATAGTGCTACTCTCCAGGTTGCTGGAGCAAAGGGAGACTCCACATCTGCCAGCAACATGGCTGTCATTAGTGTTGCTACCCCAGCAACAGGGAGAAAGACTGCACCATACACAGGGCTTTTAAGATAGAAATAGATGGAGAAGACAGTGTACATCTGCCCCCAGTATCCAGAACCACATCACTCCAGCATCAATGCAATATTGTGCTGCAGAATGGTGCAGTCCAAGGCAGTTTTTGCTGACTCTGTGGTTGCCATTTCATTTATGTCATTGTAACTAGACCCTAGAATAGGATTAGACTGTATCTGTAATAAGTATGGGGAACCTGTAGTCTTCCAAATGTTGTTGGACATCGGTTTTCTCTCAGCATGGCCAGTAGTTAGAAATGAGGGGAGTTGTGCTCCAACAACAACCAGAGGACCGCAGATTAGCCACCCCTGCCCAGATTACTTTGGGAGTTTGTGGAATGTGTTACTCTGAATAAGTATTGTGACTCTATATTTTTTTCTATATTCAAGGCACAAGCCGGAAATTAGTATGGCGCATGAAGGCAAATGCAAGGAAATGGTACCTATTCATTTTGTGTTCAGAACTTGCTTCCCTTTTCAAATTATTACTTGGCCATTATAACTTAGTACTCTTGAGCTGCAGCTCATCAGGTCTAGGAGATCTGAATTCATTTAAAGTAGCTAGGTGTTCCCTTACCACCTCTATTCCTATTTTGGGCTGTAGCTCCCTCCTTGCATCATTTATTCTGGACACTGCTTTCCTTTTGGGTGAAGAGTACGTTTTGAGCAGTTCTACCTTCTCTCTGTCAGCCAATAGCATTTCTCTGTCTTCTCCATGCAGAGAACCTACTATTTGCTTGTTCTTCCTCTTGCTTTGAACATAGCCAAATAAACCTTTATTATTTTTAACCTTTATTGCAAACCTGAGCTCAGTCTGAGCTTTGGCCTGCCTGACCTTCTCCCTACAACTGCTGGCTACTCATGTACACACTTCATGATTCCCCCTTTCCTCCATTTCTTGTACATGCCCCTACATTCTTGGCAAAGTTTGAGTTCCAACAGATTTCAGGGTAATTGAAACCTTCCATGACTACTACATGTCTCCTTTTTGAATGTTTGGTAATCTGCTGTAGGAAGACATCATCCAAGTCTTCAGTCTGGCTTGTTGGCATACAGCAGACACCTACAGTAAAGTTACTGATGCTTCTCTCTCCTACAATTTTTGCCCATATACTCTCAATTTGCCTTCCATGTTCCGGGTCATAGAGCTCTTCACCAGTCTACACATCCTTAACATACAATGCTCCTTCTCCCTTCTTGTTGGTCTATACCTTTTGAACAGGTTATACCTTTCAATTTCTACATTCCAGTCATGACTCTCATCCACCAGATTTCAGTAATGCCTATTAGGTCATATATGCCACCCCTGTATTAAGAACTCAAATTCATCCTGCTTGTTTTCCATACTTTATACTAATGCACAGAGACAACTGAAACCACAAGTCAGCCCTCCCCAGCAGCTTCCTTCTTGTAGTTTCCTGCTTTGTAACAGGTACCTGTGGCACCACTCCAGTTTCCATGAAGCTATTATCCCCAGTACCAGGTGTTCTTGTGTCGTCTGTAATGTTGTCTCCTTCCCTCTCAAAGATATATTTTCCTCTCTCCGTGGACCACAACCTTAAACAGGAAGGAGTGGTGAAAAAACCACCTGTGCCCCAAGGCCCTTCCTGCCCAGAGTCTCATAGATCCTTGCTATACATTGAAAGCAGTGTCTGGCAGTATCATTTGTACCCACATGAATCAGAAGGAAGGGGTTGTGGTCAGTGGGCTTTATAAGACTTCACAACTTCTCTGTATTTTTAATTAGTTTTGAGGGCTGTGCACACATTGCACACGCACCCTGACCCAACCTGGGCCAATCTAGGGAACACCCAAGTAGGATCCAGATCCAAAACAAACAATTAAATGCTAAACACTATATGGTCACAAGGAGAGAGCAGGAGAATTCAAAGTGCTACTTGACCAGCACATTCCCTGTGAGGGACTCAATGGCAGAACAGAATCCTTCAGGCAGCAGGCTTGCACCCTTGGTGGGCAGCTCCTAGCCTTTTGGGATTGATCCAGGCACCAGGTATGCTGCCACACTGCAAGTAGGAGAAGGATATGGATGTTAGCAGGAGAGAGAATGGTTTGCTATTATGAAATGTGGGTACGTTGCTTATAAGTTATTTCCCCCTTCATTCTTATTTTTTAAATGTAGGTTTTCTTACAACACTCCTTACTATGACAAACTATACCTTTATTTTTCTGTTTTCATTTTCACAGAAAGATGAATAATGATAGAAGAAACATTATTCTTCAACGGAAGACATTCTTTTGATTGCTCTTTGCAAAGATACTGTATCTGTACCATGTACTGTAAAGAAAAGTTTTTATTGATTTGCTGATAGAATGAAGCATACAGTGGACCCTCGACTTACGAAGTTAATCCGTTCCGACGGATTCCTCGTAAGTCGAAATCATCGTAACTCGAGTCCCCATAGGAATGCGTTGGTAGAACGCATTCGTAGGTCGAAAAAACCTTCGGGACTTGAAACCGCATTTAAAGCGACCGCGGCTTCTGATCGGAAGTCGAAAAAATTCGGAAGCGGTGGCTGCTTTGATCCCTCGCAACTCGAAAAACTCGTAAGTCGGGTCATTCGTAAGTCGAGGGATCACTGTATATGAGAAACAAACATATTACAATGAGAAATGTAAAGCCCATTCACTCCCCATTTAAAGGTTTTTCTCAAAGATTCATGGCTTGAAAGGCTGGTGGCACCCTTGTTCAAGAATATGAAGTTTATTTAATCTCCTGGATTATTTCAGGATCTGTTGTGCCCAGAATAAAATACATATTTAACAAATTATCATCTCAGCTTGTGTGTTAGAACGAGTACTGCTTGCCACCCGAAGAGTCGGTCAAAACACATAAGACACAGTTGACATACTTGCCGTTCACTTAGAATAAGGGTTTGATTTAAAGCAAGGATGGAGAGAGACCAAATGTGACCCACACAGCGGCGGAGGAAGCTGCTCGGGCACCTGGTGCGGCGCGTCCAAGGGCAGGGCAAACTGCCCATAGGGACAGCACGGATCGCCCAGCACCCATAGGGATGGGACGGGGAGTGCCACGGGGCCTCAGCCACCCTACAACTGGGGGGAGGCAGCGGGCAGACAGCACGGAGCCTGCGGGCCCCTGAGACGCATGGCTCGGGCACGCTCCAGGCCCCGCGGTGAGTGCCGCCTGCCATTTTGTCACCCCTCCTCAGGGTGACACCTGCGGCGAGCCACACCCCTGCACCCCCTTCCTACACCCCTGGGCCCACCGTCTCTCCTCCATGCCCTTTCCCCTGCATAACAATTCAGCATAAAAACCAGTCCCCCATTAGAATCAGTATAATACTTTTTTCAAGTCTAATTTTCAGTGAGGCATTTTCAGAGTGGGGGCAGTGGAGGGAGCAGGGAGGGAAGAAGTGCTTGCTCATCAAAATTGCTCACACTGAATGCAACTAAGTTTGGAAGCTGTCATCAGTTGGAGCCAAAAAAATATTTGCCTGTGGAAGTTCTGCTCTTTGTCTCTGATAATTCTGTCTTCACGAGATTGGCTCAAGGCTTAGACTCTAAGCTAGAGATTCTCAAACTGATCTGGCCAACCACCCCCCTTTCAATCAATCAATCAATCAATCAATCAATACTTAGTGCCACCCGTGGGGTGGACCAGCTCAATCTGATCCATATAATGCTGCTTGTCAATGTACACTGCGGAGAGGGTCGTAGTCCAAACGGTAGAGCTGCTCCTTTCAAAGGTCCCTGACCTCACCCAGAGTCAGGGCTGGCCTATCATGAGCTCTGCTGAGCAGTGTGTCTCAGGTGACAGATTTGGGTGGCAGCAAAACATGCATTCCCTTGTCTACTGGCAACATGGCTGTCTATTTCCATATCTCCCCAGTTCACTGGCAAAAAGCAGACATGGCAAAGGTGCTCCATGAAGCCATCAGCTGCACTGCTATCGCTAACATGGCATCACAACAATTTTTAAAGGTAAACTGCAAGAGGGGGAAGTGACATCCAGAGACCCTCGGGTTGTGCAATATGTCGTTCTGGCCCTGCTCACAGTACAGGTCATAAGCGTCTTCCAAGCTGAGCAATGTGCCCACAACCAAATTGGATGACACATGAAACACATGGGGGGGCGGCGGAATGCACTTGCCATTTATTTATTTTGGTTGTTGTAAAGAAAATGGAACCTGTGATCAGGGACAGAAGATTGGCAGGTGAAGAAGCTGCTTCCCCCATTCCCTTCCTGCTATTTTCCCACTCAGACTTGGTCTTCTGGGTCCTCATCTCTTCTAACCTCTGGAAAGGAAAGTAGCTGGTGAAAAGCAGGTTTGAGTGGATAAATGGTGGAAGACAAAGGCTTACCCAGGATCCTTCCCAAACTTTCCTCTGCTGAGTGTAGCAATCTCTTATGGCCATCTATCAACAAGCAAAACAAATAAAAACTCTTGGGTTTCCTGCACATAGCTAGGGGCTCTCAGCGCACTTGCTTCTTTCTCCTATTATTGCACAATCCTTCCAAAAAGTTATTACCCAGTTATTTCACCTATTCTGACCCCACCTGTTGCAAGCTTCCTTGTGTGGCTATTTAAATGAAAGAAGGGGGGAAACTCTTCCTTGTAGCTCACGTTTAATGTTGCAAATCCTGACATTGCAAAAGGAAGGTCCCACAGGGTCAAAATGCAGCAATGTGAGCAAGTGAAATCCGCCCACACAGAGAGATAAGAAGGGAAGTCGTCCTCAACCTGGTTTGCTCCAGATGTTGTTGGATGGCAGCGCCCCTCAACCTCATCCATTAGCTATGCATAAGTCCTCAAAAGCAATTCAGTTCCTTCCTTGTACCTTTAAGTGATGTGTTATTTTCCCCCTGATACAGCTACAAATAAAAGCATTTTGGACCATGCCTCTGGAGCCGGACTGTGTGTATCCTTCAAATTCAGGGTGATAAACACACAACAACCAACCTGAAGGCACACAGGAAGCTCCCAAGTTGCTGAAGTTAAATAGCTCTGAGTCTGGTCAATGCTCGGATGTGATGAGTTAACACATAGAAACCACATGCGTGCCACCCTGGGTTTTGTGAAGGAAGGAAAGTAGGATATGAATTTAAGAAAACAAAAAACCTGGGTATAGAATGGGCCACCCCCTTCTGCATGAACTTCAACAGGTGTTAACATCTTCCTCTAAGTCCTTTTATAAGTCCAGCCTCAACCAGAAAGTGGATGATGACTGGAGATCTCCCCACTGTCTCCCCACACCCTAAAGTTCACCTTGCTCAGTGCTTGTTCTTTTTCCAGCACCAGATGTAGAACTTTTTTTAAAAAATCTGCCCCTCTTGCTTGTGTGCAGTGCACAACAGCTACAGCTCGGACTCACTACCAGAGCAGCAACAGACACATGACTCCAGAACAGATCAAATCAAAAGAACTTCCAGCCTCAACAAATCTATGCCAAAGAATACAAGGGCCAGCAGCCTAGGATTAACACACATTTCTCTACTCACTCCAATGAGGAGGCAGAAGGTGCAATTTGAGCTACAGTATGTCTGGTTAAACCACAGAGCCTAGGGCTTGCTGATCAGAAGGTCGGTGGTTCGAATCCCCGCAACGGGGTGAGCTCCCGTTGCTTGGTCCCTGCTCCTGCCAACCTAGCAGTTCGAAAGCATGTCAAAGTGCAAGTAGGTAAATAGGTGGGAAGGTAAACAGCGTTTCCGTGCGCTGCTCTGGTTCGCCAGAAGCGGCTTTGTCATGCTGGCCACATGACCTGGAAGCTGTACGCCAGCTCCCTGGGCCAGTAACGCGAGATGAGCGCCGCAACCCTAGAGTCGGACACGACTGGACCTAATGGTCAGGGGTCCCTTTACCTTTTTATGTCTGGCATTGCTGTCTCAGGGCCATTTACTACCACCAAACAGGACTCTGGATATGCCACTCCCATTTAATTATCTGGGACCCTTGCTACCTGAAGCGTGGAACATTAATTTTCGTGAATGGTTGGGAGAATGAACGGAATGTATTAATTAGACAACAAGTTAAGAGTTATTTAGAGGTCATTTGGAATGCCGGAGTGAGATCATCCCATGAACTATCAAGCTCTGCTACTGTTCTCCTATACACATACAAGAATGTACTTGTCAACTTTCCCTCCATATCTCATTACCATTTGTCTTTCGTTTCCCACAGGTAAAATAACAAGATGACGGAGTCTTGTGATAATCAATGACCTGGTCCAGATAAAGAATGTGATTGCTTCTATAGATATGGTGTATATGTATATATGCCTATGATTGTGTACGTCCTTAGGTAAAGCAGAGAGCAGTGGCTGAATCTTGAAAGAACATAATACAGACTTCATTAACCATGAAGATTACAACCTTTCTTCTGATACTTTCTCTAGCAAACTGTTGCTTCTTTTTTGGTAAGACACCTTCACATTGTAGCACTATGTTAAAGTCTCCATAACCAATGACCACTTTATAAGGGGTAGTGGGAGAAATGACATTTTACTGCTGTTTCATTTTTAGGTTTCGTTTCCATCATGTTGTGATTGACATTTCCATTTGTAAGCTACCTTGATCTTGATTTAAGCATAGGAAATGTCAAAAGGGGGAGGAGGTTGGGAGGAGCCTATGGTTTAGTAACCACCAGCTTCCATGGGTTTGAACTCACTTAAGTTAGTCATCCATGTTTGTCCCAGAGATTTCAGTGGGTCTACTCTAAGCATACCTAAGTCTGGATTCAACCCAAGGTCTCTTATTAGTAGTGTTTTGAAATGCTTTTTTGAATTGTTCTTCAGGTACTGAAGCTTCAGGAAGGAAGGTCAGAGCATATTTTGTTTAAAAATAGCCTTTAGTTTCCTTGTTTAGCAACCAAATTGTGCTCACATTCTGCACATTAGAAATAAACTGTCCAGGAATGCATTTTTATATTTCCTTATTTATAAAAGCTATAATAAATGCCCCCCCAGCAGATGTAAAATGGGATTAGTAAGGGAAAAGGCCTTTTTTCATTTTAGGGGCATGTTTTTAGTTCTGACTCTTAGTGGATTTTTAAATTGACTACTGTCTTTAAATAATTCCTTATGCTTTCCCGCTGTGTATTGAACCCATACTATTTTTTTATATAGACAGCTGGGACACAAGTTACAGAATTTGTAGAAAGATTAGGGAGTTTCTATACTTGTGTGACTGTAGCTTTGGGTGAGGAAACCTCTGGTCCTCGGCTTAATTTCATGCAAACCCACAAAGATGGGGTGACAGAAGGAGGCAGAACACTGCAATGCTGCACACTAACCCCACAATAGGCTCTGATCCTGCCCACATAGGTCTCTGCTTGCTGTGTACAGAATACGGTACTGCTTAAGAGCTGTACAGCAGCATTCTTTTTACAATTCTAAAGGAAACAGCATTTTGGACTTCCCATTATCTGGCCACCCAGGGTGCAGATAACCATGCATGCTGTTGTGGTTGATTTGTCCAAAAATACCAAGGGTTTTCTAATGAGGGTAGAGATTCTCATTATCTGGAATACCAACTTATAAAGACTTTTCTTTTGGTTAGCTTCTCTAGAAGGGCAGTTTCCCATATGGCTTGATACCAGTGGTCCATGTTCACTCCTGACAGGCCCCTCCAGTGTCTAGTAATGATGTTCCTGGCTGCTGAGAGTAGGTGGCTTATGATTTATCTCCTTTTATAAGGACACCTGCTCTGTCCCTCCCACCTCATTTCACCTGGTCAACAAAGGCTGAACTTGCTGAAAGTTAGTATTGTCAAGCTGCATTTGTTTCCACTCTCTGGACTATATATTTATGTATAGGTTGACTGCAGCAGGTACCCGCAGCCACCACTTGGCGATTGCCCACAAGAATACAGGCCTGTGTGTGGCACTGATGGTGAGACCTATGCCCATGTATGCATCTTGTGTGCACGAATCTGGCAAGTCCAACATGGTAAGAAACTACTTCTAAGACAACTGTGAAATACCATGTGCACACTCTACAGCAGACTTTTTCAACCTTGGGTTATTGTTTATGTTGATGATGGTCTTGCTAATATAGTTTTAAATGGTAAAATGCCTTGGAAATAATAGGATCAAAAGCTGGGGGAGAAATATATATGTGTGTGTTTGTGTTTGTTCCAGCACTTTCTTTATGCCACTTTAGTAATACACACAGCAACTCTAAGTACATTATCCCATCAGGATATTAGAGCCCCAGACTTTTGGTAGTCATTTATATAAATCATTCCTATACTATTACAGGGCAACTGGAGTTCAAATTGGCATACGGCACAGAGGAGAATGCCACTCACAAGGTATGTCCAATTCTTAATGTTGATATTTTTAAGCTGAAGTTAACTCAGCATAGCAGAAATTCTCACTGAAAGATGATGACTGCAAAACAACAGCTCATGCACACCATTATCTAACCATTTGGCTAATGAGCTTCTAAGTTCTTAATATTATTGATTTGGGAAGTCATATTTGTAGAAGTCAGAAAATTTGCTATATTATAACGAACAATACAATCCTAGGTATGCTTATGCAGAAATAAGTCCCAATTAGTCCAATGAGAATTGCCTCTACACCCCAAAATGCAGCTAGGTCTACCATTATTTGCATACAGTTAGAAAAGTGGCTGAAAGTATAAACATGCAAAGTTGTTTGGCTTCTTGACATTTTCTGCTGTCCCATAATCCAAATTAAGAGCTAGTTGATTTCCTATTTTCTTTTCTTCTAGGTTAAGCTGTAGAAGAGCAGGTGTTAATAAGAATGGACAGTATTAAAAAAAACAAGGAGTTCGCTATTACAATACCACTCGGCTCAATTCTGCTTGTCCAAAGGCCTTTATTAAACACAATAAAATAAAAGCAGAAGCCTCTCCTCTTTTACCAGCACACCCATACTTACACACACACCATGCAAATCAAACCCAGAGTCTCTGCCTTTCACACCTCTGTGCCAGTTCAGACACTCAGCAAGCCAAATACCTTCTGTAGCCAGTGGTGCAATGGGCCAATGCAATGCATCACCCTTCACCAAGCATATATAGATGTGTGATGTGGGTGCACCACAATAGGTCCAAACACATGTAAGTTTGATTGACCCCCCCCCCCCTTTGCTCTCCCTAATGTTTCCGGAGGATACATTCCATGGGTTGTATCCAATGCTAGACATACTGAGAGTAGACCCAGAGAAAGTAATAGAGACCCTTTAATCTCAATGTTCTACTCTTGAGTAGGGGGACCCAGGTGGCGCTGTGGGTTAAACCACAGAGCCTAGGGCTTGCTGATCAGAATAATAATAATAATAATAATTTATTATTTGTACCCCGCCCATCTGGCCGGGTCTCCCCAGCCACCCTGGGCGGCTTCCAGCAAATATTAAAAAACAAAACATTAAAATATCACAGATTAAAAGCTTCCCTGAACAGGGCTGCCTTCAGGTGTTTTCTAAAGGTCATGTGGTTGTTTATTGCTTTGACCTCTGATGGGAGGGCGTTCCACAGGGCGGGCGCCACCACCGAAAAGGCCCTCTGCCTGGTTCCCTGTAGCTTCGCTTCTCGGAGGGAACCGCCAGAAGGCCCTCGGCGCTGGACCTCAGTGTCCGGGCTGAACGGTGGGGGTGGAGACGCTCCTTCAGGTATACAAGACCGAGGCCGTTTAGGGCTTTAAAGGTCAGCACCAACACTTTGAATTGTGCTCGGAAACGTACTGTCGGTGGTTCGAATCCCTGCGACGGGGTGAGCTCCCGTTGCTCGGTCCCAGCTCCTGCCCACCTAGCAGTTCGAAAGCATGTCAAAGTGCAAGTAGATAAATAGGTACCGCTCCGGTGGGAAGGAAAACGGCGTTTCCGTGGGCTGCTCTGGTTTGCCAGAAGCGGCTTAGTCATGCTGGCCACATGACCCGGAAGCTGTACGCCGGCTCTCGGCCAATAAAGCGAGATGAGCGCCGCAACCCCAGAGTCGGACACGACTGGACCTAATGGTCAGGGGTCCCTTTACCTTTACTCTTGAGTAGAAGTTAGCTAGATACAATTCCATATGTGAATTGCTTTTACACATCACCTTATGCACACACAATCCCCTGCCATGCAAAAATGAGCTATAGTTGGATTGTTATCTATTATTTGTCAGTTTGCAGAGGCCCAAAGCAAGGGTCAGCCCTTCAGTACAAGGAAGAGAAGAGAGGACAGTTTTTACCCACTGTCCAATGTACCGGTAACTGCCTGAAGCAATGAGATACTATCCAGGAAGGATCCAATTAATAGAAAAAGACAAGGTCATAGAAAGAAAGGTAAACTAGTTCCAGAAACTTCCTAGCTGTACATCTTTCCCCAAGGGGTGGGTGGGGGGGAGATGCTACTCATTCTCCTGTTGCTTTGAACTACCTGTTTGAACTATGACCCATCCGTTCCTCGAGAAACAAGGATGACACAGCAGAGGCCAAACAAAATAGGGGTATCGGAGATACAGAAAAGGTAAAGGGACACAGTCAAAATAACTGTAGAAACCTGAAATTAACCATGTCACTATAATCTATTGACACAGAGTGCTGTCACTCTGCCCCCTTGAACCTCTTACTGCCTTTGCGTAGGAAGTCAGAAAAACAGTTCACTTTTAGACCAGCAGTATTAATAAGGACGGCAATGGTGTAGGATCTCTACCTTCTTCTAACTCTATGAAAAAGACAGTGGAAAGAATACTGGAGATCTGCCGCACATGAAATGGTGATTCCGGCTACAATACTATGCATATTTTTACCTGGGAGACTGTTCCATTAAAATCAATGGGGCTTACCTCTGAGTAGATATGAATAAGACTGCACAGTCAAGGAGAGTAGGAAGAAAGTCTTTTTGAAATGATGTTATTTTATTAAAGACATGTATTGTCACAATTATTCAGTTAATGCAGACTAGACTACCATTTGCTGCTTTATGCAGAGTTGCAAAGCCCAGCCCCAGCATACCCTTAAGCCTTTTCCCTCCACCATGTTGCAGTGGCCATCAGCTACAGCTCAGACTCACCACCAAAGTAGTACTCTGAAGGTAGCAACAAGTACAGAACAGATCAAACCAAAAGAACCACTACCCTGGGCAAACCTCTCCCAAAGCACACATAGGAGTCAGCAGCCCAGGATGAAGAAAGCATTCAAGCACTTGTCTCTACTCACCCTAATGTGAAGGTAGAACCAACAATTTGAGCTGGGAAAGAATCACAGAGCTTAAAGTTTTGTGCATGCATGTATGTGCATGTGTAACATCTCCTACATCTGGCATTGCTGTCTCAGGGCCATTTACTACAATTAAACAAATTGGGGAACTATGTAATCCAAGGTGTCTTCAGACAGGGGCATTCTCCAACAGTTGATTTAAGGAGACCTGTAGACAATAATTATTTCCTTACAAAAGAAACTGATCACCGGGAATTGCATATCCCCAAATTACCCCCCCCCAATCATCTTCCTGGCAAGTGAAAGGCACATAATTTGCAATTAAAGGCCTCCTGTCACAGAGAGGTGCCACTTGGAAGAGGCCATCTGGGCAGGCTGGATAAACACGGCTGCGATCTCTTCAGCCAGCCAGACAGACCCCAGCGCACTGTGCATCAGCGGCTTCTGCGGGCGACTCAGTGGTCCTTAAAGTTCGCCTGCCTCTTCTCCACGAAGGCGCTCATCCCTTCTTTCCTGTCGTCCGAATACGAATAAACTTTATTTGTGTAGCCAATAGGCCATAACATCAAGAGAACAGATTAAAACTTAGCAGAGGTTATAAAATAGTAATGATAAAACATAATACGAATAATAATAATAAGATCCTAGGCGGGGAACCCGGGTGACGACACTGATGTCCTTCAAATGGCAGCTCTCAGTCTCATTGCTTTCTCGATAAATTTGGCAACCTTCTCTGTTATCAAGCTGTTCTGGTCGGCTAGGAGTGAGAACAGTTTGGCTTCGCAGGAGCGGCCCGGGATGGCAGATAGGAGCGGCGTTATGATCTCCTCCCTCAGATCTTTGTATAGGGAGCAAGACAAGAGAACGTGTGACGCAGTCTCTACGTAGCCAGCTCCACAGGGGCAGAGCCGGTTCTCGAATGAAATTTTTTGATATCTGCCTTCGAGGACAGCTGAGGGTAGCATATTTAGTCTGGCCAGTGTAAAGGCCCGCCTGAATTTTGGGATAGTTAGGGTAGACAAATATGATGCCCGAAGATCAAAATGAGAAGGGGGCAAGTATGCGTACCAAGCACTAAATTTCTTAATATGGGCCAGATTATTCTGCTGCTCTATATCCTTCATGCGCTGGTCGATAATGGTTTTTGCCTTGGGGAGACCCATTTTCAGGAGATGCTGTGCTTGGAGGCCACTTGTTAGTAGTTTTTGATGCACTACTTTAGACCACCGACTTCTATGAGCATCTTGTGCTACTAGAGGTAGTAGGCCGGATGGGTTTAAATTTAGGCGTAGCCAATAATTAAATGTTCTTAACCAAGTCCGGGTTTCGACGGAGAGGAGGCCAGTCTCTAGCCGTAGAGCCGCATTTGGTGCGCATGGTGGAACTGCTAGAATCTGTCTTAAGAATTTAGACTGGACCGTTTCGAGTGTGCGGCAATGATTTCCCGTCCAGATTTGGGCCCCGTAGAGCAATTGTGCCAAGGGTTTTGCTTGGAAGACCTCCAAAGCTGCTGGAACATGTCTGCCCCCCTTCGTAAAGTAGAAGCGAGACAGTATTTTAGCGCTTTGGGATGCCTTTTCCCTGGCATATTTGTGATGAGCCTCCCAGGACCCTGTTGCCTGGAAAACTATTCCGAGGTACTTGAAAATTTTTACCTGTTCTATTGGGTTGTTGTCTATCTCCCATCTGTGATGTCTGTGTTTTCTGGCGAAGACCATGACCTTAGTTTTTTGGTGATTGACCACCAGTTGATCTCTCCTGCAGTAGGCTGAAAATTCTCTTAGTAGCCTTTTGAGACCTACTTTAGTTCGTGATAAGAGAACCGCGTCATCCGCATAGAGGAGCACTGAAATTGACTTCTCGGCCAGTCTGGGGGCATGAAACTCCAAAGATGTTAGGTGTTTAACCATATCGTTTATATATAAATTGAATAAGGCCGGGGCCAGAATACAGCCCTGCTTGACTCCTTTGGTGACTGGTACAGGGCCAATTAGTTGCCCATTTACTGAGGTTCTTACATATAACTTGGAGTCTTTATATAGACTTTTTATCAAGAATAGTAATCTTTTATCAATGTTGGTGGCATTGAGTTTAGCCCAAAGTTTGACTCGTGAAATCGAGTCAAAGGCCGCCTTCAGGTCAATGAATGCTGCGTATAGAATCCCACGTGTTTTATTGACATATTTGTCAATGAGGTGTGCTAATACGAAGCAATGATCTATTGTTGTTCTGCCCTGTCTGAAACCGGCTTGCTCCTCTGCCAGAACTGCCTCAGTTTCCATCCAGTCAATTAGTTTGGTGTGGAGGTGTTTGGCATACAATTTGCTGGAGATAGTAAGGAGGCTAATGGGTCTATAGCTCGCTGGATCTGCCATAGAACCCTTTTTATAGATTGGGATGGTTACTGCCTCTGTCCAGCTACCAGGGATTGTGCCTGTTGAGTCGATGTATGTGAATATTGACGCCATTATGGGAGCCCACCAACTGATATTGTTCTTCATGAGCTCTGCTGGAATGTGGTCTATGCCCGGAGCTTTGTTGTTTTTTAATTGGGCAATTAGTTTCCCCACCTCCTCTGTGGAGACAGGAGGCCAGTATGGTAAATTCTCGGCGTAAGCACTTGGAGCATTGTGCTGGGCTTCGTCGTCAAAGAAGAGGGTTTGAAAATGTTTCATCCACTCCTGGGGTTCTACAGTACATATGGGGCCAATCCGTTCCTGGCCCAGAAGGCCCGTAATGGTACGCCAGAAAGAGGTTGAGTCTTTCTCATTCGAGGCCTTCACTAAATTGCACCAGGCCAATCTCTCCGCTTTTTGTTTTTTTACCTTTAATAGCTGTTTGTAGTTTTGTCTTAAATAGACGTAAGCCATGAATAACGAAGGTGCTCCGGTATTTCTGTAATTCCGATAGATTGATCTCAGGCGTTTCCTTGCTTGTCTGCACTCCAAATCAAACCATCTCTCTTTATCCTTTGCCCGCTTTGTAGCAGAATTAAGTATCTCAGTTGTTAAGAAGGTCTTTA
Source organism: Darevskia mixta (assembly GCA_034641385.1). Classification (NCBI taxonomy): domain Eukaryota; kingdom Metazoa; phylum Chordata; class Lepidosauria; order Squamata; family Lacertidae; genus Darevskia; species Darevskia mixta. Next base: position 1,438,209 of record JAWWNH010000074.1, on the reverse strand, counting down.
GTCTTGCTAATAACTCGTTGAACGTGTCCATGGCCTTTCCCCCGGTCTTGGCTGATACAATGGCTGAGTAAATGGTATTCACTTCTTCCGAATGGAGGAGATGAGTTAGCTCTGTGTTGAGCATAGGGGTCCATTTAATTCTTCTGGGGGCCAGTGATCCCAGGTTAACGATGGGGGTGTAGTAAAGGTTAGCCGTGGGTTTGTTAGACGATGGGCCATCGAACGCTAATATTAATGGGAGATGGTCACTTTCGATGTTATGTCCCACTTGGAACTTCGACACAGAGTTGTGGGCATATCTTGATATCAGGATATAGTCTATCACACTTCCTCCCATCTTTGAAAAATGGGTATACTCTCCTGGGCGATCCTCTTCCTTCCTACCGTTTAATATCATCAACTCCCTTCTTTTTGCAACCTGGGCTAGACATAGCCCCGAGAAGTTGCATTTATTATCTTTAGAGAGTCGTGAAACACCTGCTTCGATTGGGCTTTCCGGGTCCTGAATCTGGTTATATTGGCTGTAAAGATTGTTATCATCAATTCCCATGCGGGCGTTGAAATCCCCCCCGATTATAATCGGTATAGAAGGGTAGGAAGATTCTATGGACTCTAGGAATGCCTCTAACTCTGCCCAATTAGCTTTCACTAGAGATTTTTTTTGGCAAGGGGGCAGATAGACATTAACCAGTACCAATGCATCTCTCTTAAATTTGAGTAGGATTGCCGTGGCTAGTGAAGTGCAGTTTGGGAGGGCTTTTAAGGAGTGTTCAAGCTCTGTGGAGATAAGGCTAGCTAAACCTCCACTAGGCCTACCTCCCCTCACAGATGGGGTAGCAAATAGGGAGTGGCAAGAATACCCATTGAACAGAATGGGGTCGCTGTGCCAAGTCTCCTGCAGAAGGATGATATCGAATCGTTTGAGGAACATTGCAAATTGTTGACTATTTTTCTTAGCGCGCCATCCTGCAATGTTCCAGGACAGCAGCTTTAACTCTCTATCCCTCCGTGGTGTAGGTTTATTAGGTCCACGGTGTCCAGTACCCCCTTTAGATCTAAAAAAAACACTCCCATTAAATTTGTCAGTAGGCATCTGCTGCATAAGGGAATGATTGTCCATAGCTCTTGGGGACTTAAGAGGGGGTTTTGGACTTGGGGGGGTAGCCATTTCATTTGGGGAGAGTTTTAGACTGTTGAACCAGGTGCTCGGAGATGTAACCGTCTGTTTTAATTTTGCCTTACCATACACCAGCGGGGGCTGCGATTGGTCTTCCGAATCTACACATTTAAAGGCGCCTCCCACCGTCCTCTTGACCACTAGGCACTTGGGGGATAAGGGCCGTGTGTGTGAGCCCTCCGTAGTCTCAACGTGAGCCTCCTTATTGGTCAATCTGCTTCTCAGGGTGTCCAATCTGGTCAAAATTTCCTTTTGGGCTGGCATCTGCAGTGCCCAAACATTGAAATGATGTTATTTTATTAAAGACATGTATTGTCACAATTATTCAGTTAATGCAGACTAGACTACCATTTGCTGCTTTATGCAGAGTTGCAAAGCCCAGCCCCAGCATACCCTTAAGCCTTTTCCCTCCACCATGTTGCAGTGGCCATCAGCTACAGCTCAGACTCACCACCAAAGTAGTACTCTGAAGGTAGCAACAAGTACAGAACAGATCAAACCAAAAGAACCACTACCCTGGGCAAACCTCTCCCAAAGCACACATAGGAGTCAGCAGCCCAGGATGAAGAAAGCATTCAAGCACTTGTCTCTACTCACCCTAATGTGAAGGTAGAACCAACAATTTGAGCTGGGAAAGAATCACAGAGCTTAAAGTTTTGTGCATGCATGTATGTGCATGTGTAACATCTCCTACATCTGGCATTGCTGTCTCAGGGCCATTTACTACAATTAAACAAATTGGGGAACTATGTAATCCAAGGTGTCTTCAGACAGGGGCATTCTCCAACAGTTGATTTAAGGAGACCTGTAGACAATAATTATTTCCTTACAAAAGAAACTGATCACCGGGAATTGCATATCCCCAAATTACCCCCCCCCCAATCATCTTCCTGGCAAGTGAAAGGCACATAATTTGCAATTAAAGGCCTCCTGTCACAGAGAGGTGCCACTTGGAAGAGGCCATCTGGGCAGGCTGGATAAACACGGCTGCGATCTCTTCAGCCAGCCAGACAGACCCCAGCGCACTGTGCATCAGCGGCTTCTGCGGGCGACTCAGTGGTCCTTAAAGTTCGCCTGCCTCTTCTCCACGAAGGCGCTCATCCCTTCTTTCCTGTCGTCCGTGGCGAAGGTGGCGTGGAACAGCCTCTTCTCCGCCTTATTGCCCTCGGCCAGAGTCATCTCGAAGGCCGCATTCACCGCCTCCTTGGCCATGGCCGCCACCAGCTTGGAGTTCCTGGCGATCTTCTCGCCGCAGCCGACGGCTTCGTCCAGCAGCTTGTCCACGGGGCAGACCCTGCTGACCAGGCCGGCCGCCTTGGCCTCTTGCGCCGAGATGCGCTCGCCGGTGAGGATCATCTCCATGGCCAGGGACTTGCCCACGGCCCGGGTCAGCCTCTGCGTGCCGCCGGCGCCGGGGATGGTGCCCAGCAGGATCTCGGGCTGCCCGAACTGCGCCTTCTCGCCGGCGTAGATGATGTCGCACATCATGGCCAGCTCGCAGCCTCCGCCGAGCGCGTAGCCGTTGACCGCGGCGATGACGGGCTTCCTGACTGTGGAGACCCGGTTCCAGTGCGCCAGGAAGTTCCCCGCGTAGCACTCCTGGAAGGTGCGGTCTTGCATCTCCTTGATGTCCGCGCCGGCCGCGAACGCCTTCTCGCTGCCCGTGATGACCACGGCGCCCACGCCAGGGTCCCGCTCCAGGGCGTCCAGAGCCTCGCCCACCTCGGCCATCAGCCCGTCGCACAGCGCGTTCAGGGCCTGCGGGCGGTTCAGGCGGATCACCGCCACGCTCTGCGCCGAGCCGCGCTTCTCCACCACGATGTACTGGAACTGAGGCGCCGCCGCCGCCGCCAGGAAGCGACGGGGAGGCCGCCGCGCGGCAGCTGCCGAGCGGAGGAGAGGCAGGCGGAGGTGGCGGAGGGCGCAGGCGGCGGCCATGCTGGCAGGGCAAAAGGTAAGGGCGAGAGGAGCCCCAGTCAATGTGGTCCTTCAGGGGGATTTCCGGTCCCAGCGCGGCGGAAACCCGCCATTCGAGTGGTAAGGGTGGTGGAAACGCGTGTGTGAATGGACTGAGGAGGAGGTAGGTAGCCGTGTTGGTCTGCCATAGTCAAAAAAAATTTATTTTTTATTTTGTTTTGAGGAGGAGGGTTAGAAAGAAAAAGAAAGGTGGGGAGAGGGAGGGCAGGGTCAGAGACTCCCTTTCCTTGCACTGCTGCATTGAAAGCGTCCCTAGATTAGAATAGTACAGTTGGAAGGGAGTTTCCCCAGGGTCATCTAGTCCCACCCCCGCAATGCAAGAATCTCAGCTATCCTTGACACTACACTCAGTATCCTTTACAGATGATCTAGTTACAGGTAGGTAATGTGTTGGTATGCCATAGTAGAAACAAAACAAAAAAATTCCTTCCAGTAGCACCTTAGAGACCAACTAAGTTTGTTATTGATATGAGCTTTCGTATATCTGAAGAAGTGTGCATCTGAAGAAGTGTGCATGCACACAAAAGCTCATACCAATAACAAACTTAGTTCGTCTCTAAGGTGCTACTGGAAGGAATTTTTTTTATTTTGTTTTGACTACAGATGACCATTTTGTTGTTTAGTCGTGTCCGACTCTTCGTGACCCCAGGGACCAGAGCACGCCAGGCACTCCTGTCTTCTCCACTGCCTTCCGCAGTCTGGTCAAACCATTTAGCCTCTACTTAAAAAACCTCCAAGGAAGGAAAGTCCACCACCTCGCGAGGAAGTCAGTTCCACCGTCTTGCGGCCGTCAGAACGTTCTTCCTGGTGTTTAGTTGGAATCTCCTTTCTCCCCAGCCCGCGAATGGAGCGTTTCAATCGAAGCCGGGAGTGACGGTAGCCGAGCTCTCTTGTTTTTCTTCACCTCCCTTTGCGGATGCGAGAGAGAGGGAGGGAGGGAGCGCACGAGCCTCCGGAAATACCCGACGGCTGAACAGGAAGCGGAAGCGCCGCGCAGCGCTGGGAGGAAGTGTCTCCAGCTGGAGCGGCTCCTCGGATCAGAACCCCAATAACAAGGGGTGGCCGGGCAGGTGAGAGGCTGCTGCGGTGGGTTGTCTCTGGCGGGTCCCTAAGTCCCTGCGCTGAGGGGAGCGCGGAGAGCTGGGCGGGCAGCGGCCGCCGCTGACACAGCCGCCTCCGAGTCCCGCGGGGACTGTGTTTGAACCACCCACTTTCCCCGACCCCCTTCCCCCCCCATCGCAGCTGAATCTGAGGAGGGATGTTTGCGCGTGTCTGTGAGTGTGCGCGTGTTTGTGGCACCTTTAAATGCGCGGCCCAGGCTGGCTTTCCTCTCCTCGGCCTGCGGCTCTGCGGCCCGTCTATAGCTTCCTTCCCACCATGTTTACTCGGGAAGAACTGCCATTGTTTTTATGTGGGAGGCTGGCCTTTTCACTCGAGAAGAAATCGGCTGCTTTTGCCGAAAAAACAGAGGCGAAGAGAAGGTATTCGCTTTGTCTCTCTCTTTCCCCAACCCTCACCGTCTTGCTCTTAGGGGTTCCTGTTTCATCTCTTTCGTTTCTTTAACTAGCGAGAACTAGTGCATTGCTCTCGCTGACTCTCCCCACGCTCCACTCATTTTTAACGTTTCTTGGAGCAGGGGACTGATGTTGCTGGACTTGATGGGGCTGATGGGAGTTGTAGTCCCACGTTCACCAGGCGGTCATCACATTCATTATCCCTGTCACACAGAATCTCTGCTATTAATAGGAATGGTGGCCTCGATTTTCAGTTTCCTTTTGTATAACAGGAAGTGAAAACTAGTCAATGAATTCATTGGACCAGGACTGAAAAGGGAATGGAAAAGCCTGAAAACCTGTGTAAAACATTTCATATTTAAAACCTGACTCAAGACTTTCAGTGCTTATGCTTTTCCAGTTTGCTGCAGCTAGAGACACTGCAACCACATAATTTCTGACAGCCAGGTTCTCTGAATCCCACTATATAAAGATGTGTTTTGCTTCTCTTTCAGATGCTTAACGCCATACAATAGCCTTTCTGGCTAACCATATAAAACACTGGCTTAATGAAATGTACATCACAATAAATATGTTAGTTTTATAGTACCATAGAATATTGTTCTTTTAAACTTGTTTTTCAGAAGTTGACTGCTGAAGAAATGGCAATTAGCAAAAAAACAAAAACAAAAAACCAAACAAACAATGGGGGGGTGTTATATAAGAAGTCCCAGCTGGAGTCTGTTTATTTATTTTATGGAAGTTATACCCTGCTTGTTTGTAGAAAGCCTCAATTTACTAATTGGCTTCTGCTAACTCTGGGGTTTCTTTAGTCCTTATTTCTCACTGAGAGATTTTATATATCATAATCTATATTTCCCCCACTGAAATAAATTTATATTTACTATTTATTTTTATTTGTTCTTTACTAAATTTCATGTTTATGACAGGTCTTGCCTTGAATTTCTGTATGTTAAATACTTATTTTCTTCTGTGTCACCATTTTCTCCTGCAGTTTCACTGTGTCTGCCTACCAGCCCTGATCCCTTTAATCAGCAAACATCACCATAATGGGGCCTAGGCGGAAAAATGTAAAAGTATGTTCCACAAGCAGGGGAGGACTCATATGTGTTAAAACTGCTGATCTGAAGGACTATATGAACCAACTTTCACATGAAGTGCTTTGTCATATTTTCAGGTAGGTTGGAAGATAATGTTCTGTTTTTGATGTTGCATGTAATTCACTGTAGTACCTGAGGACGAAGATCAGATTATCTGTTCAATCCTGAAAGTGAAATATGCCTTTAATTTAGCTTTCTCAGATTAACCTTCTCCCTGTATAAAGCGGACCAGTTTGTTCAGGGAAGCTTTTAATCTGTGATTTTAATGCTTTGTTTTTTAATATTTGCTGGAAGCCGCCCAGGGTGGCTGGGGAGACCCAGCCAGATGGGCGGGGTACAAATAATAAATTATTATTATTATTATTATTATTATTATTATTATATTCAGACTTATTGCTGGTAAATTTTGGAAATGCTTATGCACATGACCAATTAGAAATGATAATTTGCAAGATATGTTATGCTGTACCTGTGATTGGTTGGTATAGACCATATATCTTTTTTACATTGATTTAGCATTAAGGAGCTGCTTTATGTTTTGTTGCCAGATGAAATTGGTCTTTGTCTTTATGTTATACCTGCTGTTCAGCTGAAAGGGCTCCCAGAGTCACTTACAAATCCATTTAAAAAGATGACAGTCCCTGCCCTCCTCATCCCTTTTTTCCTTTGGTGTTGTGCCTTTTAGATTATTACTAGATTAGATTATTAATCTAGTATTATTTTTAATGGAACAGTAAGTGACTCTGGGAGCCTTTTCAGATGAACATGAGAAGGGAAAAAGCAATCTGTCTCTAGTTATTAAAGTTAAAAGTTCTTCTAATGAGCAACCAGAGTGGAAACAGTTCAGGCAACCTAGTGGAATGGCTGGTGCTAGGTGACAATTGAGGGAAGCTTTTCTCCACCTAGAGGCTATTTTGAGTGGCGAGGGACCTATTAAGATGGTCCACTCTCAGAAACTGATAGATCCAATGGGTTTCCGGATGGTTCTGGGTGATTTTTGATCCTGTGAGCCCTCTCCTGCTTTGTGGAGCCTCTTTGACTCCCTTATATACTCCAGAGCTTAGAGCAAGAAAGAGATGGCTTGAACGTGAGTGGAGGAAAACTCTGGTCAAATGCAATTGAACACTGGTGAGGGCTCATCATCGAGGCTACCTAGTGACAATGAAGGCTGCCTCCATCATAGAGGGCTTTCTTGATGGTGGTGCCTGCCCTGTAGAACACCCTTTGAACAGATGTCAAGGAGATAAGTAACAATACAACCTTTAGAAGACATCTGAAGGCAGCCCTGTTTAGGGAAGTTTTTTAATGTTTAATGTTTTATTCTGTTTTTATATGTTGGAAACTGCCCAGAGTGGCTGGGGCAACCCAGTCAGATGGGCCGGGTACTACTACTATTACGACTACTACTACTACTATTTTTAAAAATTTGTCAGGTGGGTCTCAGTTAGACTGACCAACGTGGAGTTTCAGAATCAAAAGAGCTAGCCCCCTAAATCATGAAAGTTGGCTGTAGCAATCACAGATTTGAAAGTATTGTGAATGAGAGATGCTTGCTATTTGCCTTCCTGTAAGTATAGAGAAATGCTTATAGCTCAGCTGGTTAGAGCGTGGTGCTGATAATGCCAAGGTTGGAGGTTCGATCCCCGTATGGGACAGCTGCACGTTCATGCATTGCAGGGGGTTGGACTAGATGATCTTCAATGTCCTTTCCAGCTCTGTAATTCTATGAGATTTATTTTGACAAACTTAGGTATTTTTTAGTCTAATAAATCATCCAATTTAATTTTCTGATGCATGGTATTAGCCGCTGTTGTATTATTTCCAGTCAAACTATGTCGAATTGAGTGCCTTGCCCAGGCATAGGCAAACTAAGCCCTCCCGATGTTTTGGGACTACAACTCCCATGATCCCTAGCTAACAGGACCAGTGGTCAGGGATGATGGGAATTGTAGTCCCAAAACATCTGGAGGGCCGAGTTTGCCTATGCCTGGCCTTGCCTGTTTGATAGCCATACATTATTTCTGTTTTAATACAACAGTACAGTTTTAATACAATTTTAATACTGTTTTAATACAATAGAACTTGCATCCATTGCTGAATTTATTATGTGCTATGAGTGTGTGTGGATGTGTATAGCAGCATCCAGATTGTCATTTGTTTTAACAGCAGAGGAAAGAAAGAAACCATTTGAGAATTAATCTTATCTTTTCTTCTCCCACTCTCCTTCTGAAGGTATCTTCCCCTGCAAGATATCATGTGCATGGAATGCCTCTCTCGGAAGTTAAAGGAAGCAGTCACCCTATATTTGAGAGTGGTGAAGGTTGTGGATCTCTGCGCAGGCCGCTGGTGGGAATATATGCCCACTGGTGAGTGTTGCTCTTGTTGCAGTATATCTCATGCTTTTAAATTATAGCTGTTACAAGTCATTGTTTTTAAAAAGCATTTCATGGAGTTTAAATTTCTATAGCACATTTTGCATGCACCATGGCTTTATGGAGTATTTTCTCAGGGCCCCTTCCAGTACTAGCAACTGTTTATATTCATAGGAGTGCATCCTCAAGCCCCTCCTTTGATAAGAATTGGAGCAGCAGAAGGACTTTTACCCATCTTCAGTTCAAAAGGAGGCATGGCAGAAGTCCCTCTGATGCCTTTTTTGTCATTCCCTTTTGTGACTTGCAGGTGCACTCTGATGGACAATATGGCAATATCAGATGTGACCCTTCCTTGTTCTCACTACAACCTTATGCAAGATGATGCTATACCTCCCATTTTGCAGCTGGGGAACTGGGGCCAAGAGTGAGTGACTTGCCCAAGAATATCCGTTGAATTTGCTGGACTGAATGATCCCTCTGCCAAAGAGTGTTAGATAAAGTTATGGAATTAAAAACTTCTGAAAACCCTACATGTTTGCCTCTGTGGCTGTGCTTATTATTCCCCCACCCTATGGTATTTAAAGGTAAAGGTACTCCTGACCATTAGGTCCAGTCGCAGACGATTCTAGGGTTGCGACACTCATCTCGCTCTATAGGCCGAGGGAGCCAGCGTTTGTCCGCAGACAGTTTCCGGATCATGAACAGGCATAGGCAAACTCCGGCCCTCCAGATGTTTGGGACTACAATTCACATCATCCCTGACCACTGGTCTTGTTAGCTAGGGATTATGGGAATTGTAGTCCCAAACATCTGGAGGGCCGGAGTTTGCCTATGCCTGATCTAGAACAAATGTTTTTTTCAAATGTTTGTACACCAAGATTTCTAGAACTGAGAGATTAAAAATGGAGGCCTTCCTCTTTCCTTTGTATAGATTTAATTTTAAATGAAATCCTAATAGCAGTACAGAATAAGGAGCCACCAATAAAACATGCCAAAAATATAAAAACACAGTATCAAGGGCCAGGGGGAAGGTGTAGATTTAGAGCAATATATGTCACATTGTATTCTCCACTGAGGAGGTCAGTAATGGCAGATAAGCTTCTCTTAAATACATTGTTTATTATTGCCAATCTTCTGCCTGTGTGTTTTGGTGTGTTTTTAGTTGAGCACTTGGTTCAAGAAGGGCAACAGTGAGGCACAGGAGGCTGGGCCATGTCCCATGTGAGCTTTGTGTATAGCCTAAAATATACACTGAGTCCTCTTTAAGACAGTGCTTTCTGTTGGACAAATCAGCGAAGAGTTTCTTGAAAACAGAAAATTTGAAACCACTGACTTAGACAATGGAAAATACAAAAGAAGACATGTTTTCTGCATGTCAAAATACTGTGTAGTTGCTATGATATCTCTCAAAAGCCATTCCTTACATGATTTATATAATTAATAGAGGACCCTTCATTTCCTGTTCTAAACCTACTGATGGTGAAATAGCTTACACACATCCCCCCCAAATGATTGTAAACTACAACCAATATTTAAAACACCTAATAAAAATTTGGTTGCTGTTTTCTGGATGCACATAGAAACAAGAGGATGATCATCTTGAGCCAGGAAGGTTGGGGACAGTTATAATAGTCCAAAGCAAGAAAATATGGTACCCATATTTAAAAGGGGAAAGGAGAAGGCTGAAAGAATGAAGGGACAGATGGCCTTGGTTTGTTAGCAAGAAAAATGAGTCAAACAGTGTATTATGAGTACATGAGCAGTAACATAATGTGCTCAATTACAAAAGGGGGAGGTGGGGAAGCCAACATATATTTGTGCCAAAAGGATTGTAAAAAAAAAAAAAAGTTGGCATAACTTAGTCAAAGCAGTTTAGTCCCCTTGTTCTCTGCAAATTAAGCGTCTCCCCTTTAAATCCATAGTGGGGGAAATGCATAACTTTAGCTGGATCATGTCCAAAGTAGATTCCACCTTTTTGAGTACTCTTATTTCTGTCAAAACTTGACTAATCAACCATACTCTCTTCTTGTATGTACTCCAATTTTTGTTGTCTAAGCAGTGGAGTACTACTTTTGTAGTTCTCTAGCCTTGCCTTTGAGCTCTAGAATAACAAAATTAAATATATGGTTCCTCTTTTTTGCGTTTGTCCAAAGCATGGGTAGTGATGCATGCAGGGTAAAATAAAACAAAGAAAGCAACACAAATCCTTGCTCTGTCATTATATGTGGATTGAAAACTGCACCATCCGTCTTCCTTGCACACCTATACTTCTCTTCTTCCTCAGAGATAAAATATGTGTCATCTTCTCAGGATTCACAGATTCCAGCTTCCTGACATTGCTGAAGAAAATGCCAGATATTGAGCAGTTATATGGGCTTCACCCCAGACACCTGGACAGACGCAGAGTTCGTGGTTATGAAGCTTTCAGCATTCCAGGAGTTCTAGAAGCCCTGCAAGCTTGCCCAAATCTACTAGTAGGTGTTGTGTATCCAAAATCTAAACATACATACAGTGGTACCTCAGGTTAAGTACGCTTCAGGTTAAGAACTCCGCTAAGAACAGAAATTGTGCTCTGGCGGCGCAGCGGCAGCAGGAGGTCCCATTCGCTAAAGTGGTGCTTCAGGTTAAGTACGCTTCAGGTTAAGAACGGGCCTCCGGAACAAATTAAGTACTTAACCCGAGGTACCACTGTATTCATATGGCAGTTGCGATCCTTGGTCATACTTGTGGGGCGTGAGGGGATGGATATGGTTATACAAAACAGCAGGTGGTGCTGTATGTCATGGATTTTGTTCAGTTCCATTCACTTACATCTATGTATCATATTATTAGCTACAGCAACTGAATTTTAGATTCAGCTATTACTCAGCTGTGCTTTTAATTAAATCTGGAATTCTGTCCTTAAAATCCAACTATTGCAAACAGATGGTCCAGAAACTATGTGACTGGAAAATTGTGTACAAATAGTTATTCATATGTCCGTGAATCTACACCATTTAATCACTTATTTTTGTTTGCACAATATGTGGATTATATGCAGAACGAGGGGTGGGGCGGGAAGGTCCAATAACTGAATGCAGGTGATAGAGTGAATTGGTAGCTTCAGAATTGTCATGTTAAAAAGGTTTATCTTTCATCTATGAGACCTATGCATATCCTACTACATTAAAAATAATAATCAGATTCTCTTGCCTTCTGCAGCAGCTACTGATTTTGACATTGGAAATCAGGGTCTGTTTTCCATTGTGTAATTCCACCTATATAAAACTTTTGAAGTCTTTTCTTTGAGGGATTTATCTGTACTTCAATACTTAGGCTTTAAAAAAAGTTGAAGTATTCCTTCGAACCTTTTGTGAAGTTTTGAAATACTTCCTCTAATTGGATGAATTTCTTTGTGCTTTTATAGCACTGAATTTGTAAACTTAATTGATGTTAAGATATTCTAGTTACATGTTTTTATTGTTAGTTGCCTGGGATTTATGGAAAGGTAGGTGTATCAATCACTAGCAAATAAAAGTAAACTTTAGAATTTTAGATCTATTCCCATGTAAGCTAGGCATGAATTATTACAACATCGTAACTAAGAAATGCATGTGTCAATTCAGTTAATTTGTTACTGCTGCTTACATGAATTGAAAGAGTATTGAAGATTATTCTTGCTACTAATAGTTACTTGAGAGAGAGAGAGCACTTATGCTAATGATTGGGATTTCCTATCATTCTATACATTTTTCCCTTTTTTTTTCTTTAGGGTGTTGAAACTTCCCACTTGGAACTGGTAGAAGCCATTTGGACATACATGCCACAAGTTCACATCCTTGGAAAGTTTCGAAATCGCAATGGTGCCTTCCCAATTCCACCTGAAAATAAACTAAAAATACCAATAGGAGCTAAAATTCAGACTTTGCACTTAGTAGGTAAGCATTGTAGTGAAATACTTCCAGTGGATACATCATGACTGGAAAGCTGTGAAATCAGAAAGCACAGTTATTTCACTTCATTGTGCTGAATTCTCAGCTTGAACACTGTTTCGTTTGCTTTAGAGTACTAGTCTGCAAGTATTGCTGCACACACTCCTACAAAAATTAAGCCTTTAAGTGTTTGTCCTTGAAGTGTCTGTTTTTTGGACCTGACATACTGCTTTGTTTCTTGTATTTTAGGAGTTAATGTACCTGACATTCCTTGCATCCCAATGCTGAGGCACCTGTACCTGAAGTGGGTGAGGCTCACCAAACCACAGCCTTTTAAAGATTTCCTTTGCATCAGTTTACGCACTTTTGTCATGAGAAATTGTGCAGGTAAAACAGCATAAGATCCTTTTCTCGAATTTATATTGGGAGGGGAGGGTATGCTTCTCATTTACTAACAGCGAATGTGGCTCTGTGTTCAAAGTAAGTTTGAATAAGGAAATAGCAAGTAACTTGCTTAACGACCAAATGACTATTTAGTCAGTTTAATGTTGTGAGAATTGAACTACGTCTTTGCTGGCAATCTATCCAATATGTTTTCCGGGTGTGTTGTTGCTTTCAACATGGAAATTCCTGTAGTAGTACTTCTGCAGCAATACAGAACTATAGCTCTGTAAATCTGTTCGTATGGGCATTTTCTACATTCTCTTTTCAGTACTAGTGAGCAAACCATTTCCCCACTTGAGTACGATATTTGAAACGTCATATTTGAGCAATATGATGTTGTTGCTGTCCTCTGTTTATTTACCAGTTTGCAGAAATTGATTTGGTCTGTGACCGTTTAATAAAACTTGATTTGATGTTGTTGCTGTACATAAAAATGTCTACTTAGCCATTCACCAGTGAATGCTGACTGTTGGAATATTTCTATCTTTTGTAGGACCCACAAACTCATTGAAGTATGTCCCCTTGGTCACAGGATTGGCTTCTGCCCGAAATCTAGAACATCTAGAATTAGTTCGAGTTCCCTTCCTTGGGGGTCTTATTCAGCATGTTGTAGAAGACAGCTGGAGATCTGGTATGCAGTCTCTTACTTGGAATTGAGAGTAGTATACCATTTACAAAATTTCTTCTTTGAAACCAACTACTGACAGTATTTACTTTTCTAAGACTTTGTGGTGGTGGTGTGTGAAAGCAAGTGAAGGTAATAGGTAAATCTAGATCTTTCTCTTTAAAGTTTAAACCAATAATTGGATTTCACGACGCTGGATACTTTGCCTTAGACTACATGAGAGACTAAGAACTTGTTCACTCATGGTCCCAGCATGTACATTCACCATGCTGTAGGTGATGCTAGCCTTAGCTTGTGCACAAACACACCATTTTCTTTGAACCAAAGCCTCCATTGATATTCAGCTAGATTCTTCTCATGCAGTGCATTCATTGTGAAAAGAAGCATTGTGGGTGTCAAATGTCTGCTGTGTTTGAAAGTGCTGTAACAGGGCTTTATTGTTGAGATATTTAGAATGCTAGAAAAGGCGGTGGGGAAGTCTTTCTTCACACCACTGAATAACCTGTGGAGGTTGCAGACAACACATTTGCTGCCATTTAATTAATTGCTGTTGGGAGAAAAATTATATACTTGCCAACATTTGAGAATTGGTGTCCTTTTTTTACTCCATGTATACAGCTCAGAAATAAAGATACTAACAACTGCTTCCCAATCTGTGCATCCATGATGAAAAGTGATACATCATTCCATTCAGATATTGCAGAGCACACAGGTTTTTTTTTTTATCCTCACTTGTATAAGTCATACTCAGTGTAGCCCCATTGAAATCAATGGATTTAAGTTATCCAGGTCCAGCCATTTCAGCTGGTCTATTGTGAGTGTGTTGTAATTCGATACAGGCATTGAGATTAATTCTGCTCAATAAATAGTAATGTGTTGAAGCAAATTTAAGTTTGTTTCTTTAGTCAGGCTATCCTTTATAGACAAGGATTAGTGGAGCCTATATTGAGATAAAATGTGTTGCTTTTGATTCTCCAGTACACTGTGCACATAATTATCCCAGGGAGGCTTAGTATTGATACTCAAATATAGTGAACCCCTCTTCTTATCTATCAACAGGGGGCTTTAGAAATTTGCACACTATAGTTCTGGGAGCCTGCAAGAATGCTCTGGAAGTGGACCTTGGCTACCTCATCATAACTGCTGCACGAAGGTACTTGAATCATTTCAGCAGTCTTTCTCTTTTTAATTTTATTTGCCAGTGAGTCACCATTATGTTTATACACAAAAGTCACATTGATAGACCTTTGCATACTGATGTTAGTGAATTCTGTGCACTGCTTTTAATTCTGCAATACCTTATTTTTCATCATAGCTTATTTTAAAAAATCCTCAAAGAATTGCCCATTTGTTGATGAGCCAAATTCAGGGTGCTAATAATGACTTATAAAGCCATAAGCAATTTTGGATCTTAATATTTGAAGGTGTGTCTCCTTCCACATCAACTTGTCTGTGTGCCTGGATCAGCTGAGGAGGCGGTTTTGGTTGCTCTGCAGCTAGTGGAAATCTGTTGTGCAACAACTAAGGGAAGGGCCTTCTCTGCCATGATGCTTTGAGTATGGAACACCCTCCTCTCAGACCTGTGACTGACAACTGGCCCTTATGAGATTTCAGTGCTAGCTATGGATGCATTGATTTGATCAGGATTTTATTAAGATATTAATTTTTGTCAGGGATGTGGTATTGGTGTTGCTTTTGCTGCTATTTTATCTGCTCCTTGCTTTTTTTTAAAATTTATTGACAATTGTGGCTTTAAGCCAATTTTATGGTACACTGCCTGAGATTGCTCTCACAGTGAAGGGCATATTCTTCTTGCAAGTTACAAACAATATAAGTATTGTCTCCTATGTGAATGTGCATATTCTGTGCCAGGAAATATTTGTTAGTCCACGCTTTTCTCATTTTGTTTCATCTCTTTTCAGGTTGCACGAAGTACGAATCCAGCCTTCCCTAACCAAAGATGGAGTATTCTCTGCACTAAAGATGGCAGAATTGGAGTTTCCACAATTTGAAACACTACATCTTGGATACGTTGATGAGTTTTTGCTGCAGTGTATGAAATCCTTCAATTTCCCTTTGGGTTATCTATCTATCAGATGTTAGGGTAGATCTGGATGTTATCTGGCTAGATCGGGGATGAGCTAACCTTTCACCTTCCAGATGTGAGTTGTAGTCCAACAGCATCATATCTGATTATTGGCCATGCTGACTAGGACAGATGGGAGGCCAATAAATCTGGAGGGCCCCAGGTTTCCATCCACAGGTTCCCATCCCTGGTCTATATGCTTCTAATCTTAGAGAGACCAGCTGCTGTATGAAACATCCTTGTGTAATGCATGAGCAGTCTCTAGTTCCCTGATGATGCTTTTCCATGATGACACCTGCAAATGTCTTACACAGGGAACCTTGACTAAAATAGCTTGTGCAAATATGGCCATGTGGGCATTGGATTTTGTGGTGTCATCTGTTGGTGGTATGGAAGCAATCCACATTCTTCAGAATTCCCATGTGAGAATTAAACCTTGGTGTGGAGTCAGTAGTGCATGAAAATGCTACGATAGTGACGTGCACTATTTCAAGTCAAAATTGGAAGGCAGCTCTTTTTCCAGCCAGCAATTGCTATCCCTTCCTCCTTTTCTTTCTGCCTATTGCATATGAACTGTCCCTTTTCCCAGAAGAGAAGTGAATAAGTGTGCAAGTGCAGAGGAAGTAATCACAGCATGTGTTGGCATTTCCCCAGCCATAGAAATACAGGGGGGGATTGTGGCTCCTGCCTCAGGGCTGCTGCTCTTTCTGATTTGCCTGGAGACAGGGACAAACATTTTGACCAGTGCTAGTCTAGGACTGGTGGTACAAGCAAAACGTCAGGAGAAGGAAGAGACTTGTATTTGCCACTTGCCTGCTCACTTGACATTCATCCTAGGCAAGCAGCAACTGTAAATAGCCCAAGTCTCTTTAGATGTTTTATGTTGATAGGTGTGGTAGGAGGTCGGTTGGAATGTCATTATTACTTCATACCTGCTCCCTTGCATACCCAGCCCTGCAATCTGTACCCATTATATTCCTTATTGGGCGGGGGGCACAACTAGACATGCTGATTCCTTATAAAGCAAGTGGCAGGGAGATTGCATTGCTAATTCTGATGGATAAGGTTTTTACTTTAAAACAAGTGAAAGGCAAAATAAAGGCTGTAACTTTTATAGACCAATGACGGGTGAATTTGCAACCTTTTGAAGCACTTTGATTTTTAAAGGCTTCACTTTACCCGCTTTACTGTTCCCATTGTTTGCGTCCAGCAGATAAACTCAAGCGCTCATTACTATAGCTGTAGGCAGACCCCAGACTAAATTGCTGTAGAGAATTATGGAAAGAGCAAGTTGCTTATTTTTTTCTGTTCTCTTTCCCCTGACCCCAGGTAAAATGATTAATGCGGACCTCGTGAAATATGGCTTGGCTGACGTGGTTGAAAATCCAGGCATCATCACAGACATTGGAATGAAAGCGGTGAATGAAGTGTTCTCTTCCATTAAGTACCTTGTTATATACAACTGTCCACATCTGCACAATCCAAGCAGTTGGATCACAGGTATTGTGTGCACAAAATGCAGCCCCTACTTAATTAAATTGACCACAGTGATTATTACACTTCTCTGATAGACACCTTTAACTTCCAGTATGACTTCAGAGTTTAAGCAGGTGGCAACCAGAGATGGGGCCTTACCTGTGTTACCCTAACTGTGCACACCCTTTCCTGAGATGTTTTGTTTGACACCATCTCTCTTGACTATTGATGAAAATTCAGAGTGGTTTTAATTTTTTTTGAGCTTTTGGTAAGCCACTTTGAATATTCTTTCAGAGATTTGCTGCCGCTTTTAATTGGCTGCATACTAGATGTCTTGATCTTGTTTTGGTGATGATGATGATTTGATAAATTGTATTGGGGTGTGTTGAGGTAAAAAGGCAGAGTGCCACCATTATAAAGAAATTGGTACTTCCTAGGTATTCTAATACAGTCACATGCTATGGGGGTTCTCCATCTACTCCACCTACAAGCCACCAGGAATTGTGTCCCCTGAAACTTTTGAGATCCCTAGAAGTAATCAATATAAGGGGGGATGCACCTTTGCTATTGACTAAAATTTCAAGTTTAGCCAGCAGATTTTAATGGGTGGGATCCATTAAAGTATATTTTGTTCATAGAATGAAAGTTGGGCTCATAAAGAGGACCTTCCATGAACAGAAGCTCCTACCAGAATGATTCCACCCATTAAAACCTACTGATTAAATGAAATCTTGGGCAGTCAACAAAATTATTTCCTTTCCCTATTTTATTTCCCTTCTAAGAGCTAATTGACTGTGTGCTACACAACTCCAGTCTCTAAGAAATGGAGTTCAGTTGTTGTCTATACCAACATGAAGAGAATACATTTTCAGTTAGGAAGCTAAATTCTTTTGGGCCATAGTGACAGTTTCTGTTCTGTCTTAGCAACCAACTGCAAAAGGCTACATTTTATTAGTCACTTGTTTTTTGCCATTCTAAGTAGGCAAAGGACCTCAGTTAAGAGTGGATGCATCAGAATAACCAGGAAGTATCCTTTTTTTTAAGAATGGTGACGATTCTAAATTGAAACTTAGAACTTTAAGTGGGGAGTGGTTAAGCAGATTTTAGGTAAGCAATCTGTTAATTAAGTTCATTTATTTCTCTCACTTTCCCACCCTGCAATAGATCATTCAAGATGGACTCGGCTGTTTGATCTTACCTTGGTGAGATGCCATGCAATAAAATTAGACTCATTTAGTCAGTTTATTGAGTTACTGCCAAGCCTGGAGTTTATCTCTCTGGACCAGATGTTCCGGGAACCTCCCAAGGTAAGGTGTTGTTGTTTTTAAGTGTACTTTGCTGTGTGCTTCAAATGTCATTAGGGTATGTGAAATATACTAGACTTTTAGTATGTATTTTTTAAACTTCTAATTAAAAAGTACTTCAGGTAACTGTATTTAAACATTTAAACCATGGTTCAATGACCATATTAGGAAAGCAGGAACATGAAAATGAAAACAAGTTCAGTACAGTGATACCTCTGGTTACGTACTTAATTCGTTCCGGAGGTCCGTTCTTAACCTGAAAACGTTCTTAACCTTAAGCATCACTTTAGCTAATGGGGCCTCCCCCTGCCACTGTGCCGCTGCTGCCCGATTTCTGTTCTCATCCTGAAGCAAAGTTGTTAACCCGAGGTAATATTTCTGGGTTAGCAGAGTCTGTAACCTGAAGCGTATGTAACCCGAGGTACCACTGTACTGCAAATGATAGTAGTATAATTACTACTATAATTATTATTTATACTGTAATTAGTATAAATACTGCAGATTATAATAGGCAAGAAGTTTGTTACAATAATGTCTGAATTATGTCTACATTGCTGCAGTGCTCTCATTTTGCTGGAATTCTTGCTGATCTTTGTATTTCGCATTCCCCTTTTCTTTTCATTTGGTTTAATTTCATGCTTAAGAAAATTAGATTCGTTATGTCAAGGAATCTCTTACTTTGCCCAGTATTGAACAACACAGGAAGACTATCAAAAACCAGAGAGCCATGACTAGTTTTCATATTTCACTATATATATATATATATATACAGTATTCTGTAACAATGTGTCACACTTTTTTGAATCTGTCTGCCTTGCTGGAGAGGGATTATGTAAAAGCTGAGGCAGGCTGAAATAATAGCATGTATTTGGGAAGCCTACAACCTCTCACCCAGGAAAGAGCACCCCCCCCCCACACACACACCTGTCCCTTCCTCCCTAGAGACTTCATATGGTGCAGCACTGCTGTCTTCTACTCTGGGAAGACAACTGTACCTCTGTATCATCAGAAGCTGCTATTCCAGTTCCTACCCTTATCTCAGGCTTGCTTGCTTAGCAACCAATTTGCACCAGACTAGGGAAAGACGCAGATACTTCTTTGCTTGACATGGTGAGAAATAAAGGGTTAAGAATAAATGTGAGAACCTGCACAAGCGATGCTGACACAAAACCCCCCACATACATTAAGTAAAATAGAAACATCGCCACCCGACCCCATCCCCACTCACTACTCCCCTCCCCCTCTTTCCCCTTTTTTCTTCCTAATGTAACACTAATGTCTCAACAAATGAAACTGATCTATAGAAAATGTAACTTGAAAAAAGAGACATTGCACATACTTTTGTAAACCAAGAAATCTTTAATATAATACATTTTAAAAAAACAAAAAATAAAATAAAATAAATGTGAGCAGTGATGGAGTACGACTTTTGTCTTGAAACATAAATGAAGAAACATAAATGAGCAACAGCAAGGGATTTGGGGAAGTAGAGTGAGAGATGAAGGCCCCAAAGGATGGAGAAGGAGAGGAAGCAGAAGGCAAGGCAAAGCCAACTACAGAGGAAAGTTGTATCCATCACTCTTACGGAATTTTATTCACTTGCTCTGCAGTCATGTGCATGTTTACTCAGAAGTAAGTCCCACTGCATTAATGTGGCTTACTGTCCAGTAAGTAGGGTGGCATCCTTAGCTACAATCCAACTTCTTTTCCCCCTTGCATTTTCCCACCATTATGTATTCGCCTCCATAAATAGAATAAATGTACACAATAGATTTCTGCAAAAGCATGTTGTGCTTCCTTGTCTTAATAGTGTGATGACTCACAACACCTTCCTAATGTTACCTGTAGTGTTCTGTCGCTTCATCTTGAACCAACTGGTAACCAGAAAGGTAGTGTTGTATAGCTCACAATATCATGGTTGACTTGTACATCCCAACCTTATTGGTTTGGCTCATGGGAAGTGTTCACTTGTCTCAGGGCAGGAGGTTTGAAATGGCCGTGCAGAGATTAGGAGCAGCTGGCAATGTGGAATTGCTTGCTTCAAATCTCTTTGTTTAAGAAGCAGTACACTGTGGTGTATGTATCATGGAAGATATCACTGATTTCAAACTGTGTTTTGTTTTGGAGCCTCTTGCCAGTTGCCGTCAACAATTTTTACTGCATTTCAGGGTTGTGCTCGTGTAGGTCTTAGTGCAGGCACTGGGATTGGTGTTTCCTCTGCTTTGGTCAGCAATCAGAACTCCAACAATGAAAACGACAACAATAATAATCACCAGAACAATAATGCCAATATACACCATAACAACCACCAGCAACCAAATGACCAGAACGAGGAGAACGAGCTGCGACAGGAGGAGCAGGTGGAAGAACAGCAGATTGCAGCAGAGGGTAAGTGCAGGAAACAGTTTTATTTGTTTGTTTTTAGTACTGGACCAATAAATTGGTCAGCATCCATCTGTCTTGGGAGATAATGGGTGAAGTCAAACCATTGGAGAGTTACAGCGCCTGCTGTGGCTGCAGAGACCAATATGGGAGTCATGTTTTCTTTCAGATGAAGGCATCCGCTTGTGCTGATGCAGGTGTGCCATGGCGTTTCTTCTTTCTGTACTGCTCCCAGCAGTCATTTCCCCTCTGGTCACTGCTGTGGATACCTGACCTGACGGATTGTCTCCAGGCGCTGTGGACTGTTATTGGTTTATTGACCAGTAAAGCACACATTAACATATCCAATTGATATTAAAGCTATTAATGTTCACAATTATATTTCTTAAGCGTCTGAGCTACGCCTAACCCTTCCATTGCCATAAAATGCTATAAAGCTATTCATTTTGATCTGGCATTAATAACACTTTTCTCATTTCTCGTCAATATAATGTTGCCACAGCAGGAGGGCTTAAAACCAGTTAATGGTATTTTCTTCCTATTTAACAGCTCTAAAGTGACTTAATGCTCCTGGCATAATAACCACCATAAATATTATACAGTTAAATTAGTAGTTTCAGTTTTCATTCATCAGTTTAAATTCACTTTCTTCTTTTGACATGAAGGCCCCCATTTTCTGTCTGAAAACGATTTCTGTAAAGGGCAGAGTCCTCATCAAAAGCTACAATATAGAAATGGATCTAAATGCCTTTCAGATTAGTGGAAATCTGCCTTGTTAAGTTTCCTGGGCAAAGACAGATGCTCCTCCATAGTAGCAGCACTTTGGAGCCTTCCTAAGATTGTCATGCAATTATGTGTGACTAGCTTCTGCCTCCTTAATAAAGAGTGATGTCTTCATCCTCCTCATCTCAGTCATTCTTATCTCTCTTTGCAGCACTGAATGAAATGGAGGAGGTGGCACAGGAAGATGGAGTGGCTATAGCAGAGAGCCGCAGTGAAGCCTCTGCAACTAATCAGGCACTTCTTCCCATGGAAGTTGATGAAGAACAAGCAGGTAACTTGTCAGGATCTCTCCCTTCCATTTGCAGGCTTCATTGACTTTACTACAAAAAAAAAAGTTTGTTTGTTTCTTGCTAAGAGATATCAATAGCATTTATTTTAGAATTAATGATGCAAACTTTAAGAACTGTGAAGTCAGTGAACTTCAATAATTTTATAGCCTAAAATTAACCACAGTATTTAGCATTTATACGGTAGTCATTTATCGGATGCAAAAAAGAGTTTCGTACACATCATCTCAGAAATCTTAAGCGCACTTCCGCTAGGTAGGCCACTATTATTACCTCCATATTGCAGATACAGTGGTCCCTCGACTTACGAATGACCCGACTTCCGTATTTTTCGAGTTATGAGTGAAAAAAGCGGCCGCGCGCCTACGAATTTTTTCGACTTCCGAAAGGAAATTGTTGCCGTTTTAGATGCGGTTTCCTCGACTTACGAAGTTTAGATGCGGTTTTTTTCGACCTACGAATTTTTCGGGATATTTTTCTCCCAATGCATTCCTATGGGGACTCGACTTGCGATTTTTTCCGACCTACGAAAGTCCCTTCGGAACGGATTAAATTCGTAAGTTGAGGGACCACTGTATAGGGGCCAATAGTATGACCAAATAATCAAGGCAAGATTTGAACTATGGATTTGCAAGCTCCAGCTAGCTCTACTCTGACTGCCAAGACATCCTCTGTTGATTGTTAAGTTTGCAATGCAGGTGATTGGGGTTCTTGCGTGTATTACCTGACATTTATACTTTTGTGTAATTAATAACTTGTGAGGTGTTTAAGATGATCATGTGCTGTGTCTTGAGTTGCCTTGATTGCACGTGGTCTCATGGCCAGTGTTCCTCTCTTTGCAACCTTTTAATAGCGTCATAGAGAGGGGAGCCCCCAATAGGAGAAGCTGAATTGGTATTAGCAAATTGTACTAATCACCCAAGCAGCTTGTTCTCAGTCACTTGTTTTACAGCACATTAGATATCTTTGTACACAGGGTCAAAGTCGACTTGATGTGGGAGACTTGGGGCATGTCTCCAAACAGTTTCTGTTTTCAACTCATGCATTTAATTGGGGTGCGGGGAGCGGCTCAGTCTCTTCCATCTAGGCTGTTTACTGAATCAGAATTGCACCTCCGCCATGTCAGTAGCTGTTTTTCCTTCAGGGCCAAACTGATGATGGCCTAGTATGGTTTCCCCTGCAGGGGGAAGAGTAGCCAGGAGGGGGCAGGGTTTTGATCACGGTAATATCCTGTGAATACAGTGTTAAGCAGTGCTTCCTGTGCTCCAGTCTGATTTGGAGCTCTTCACAGATGCGTTGAAGTCAAACCAAGAATAGTTGTGAAACAGTTCGTATGCTCCCGTGCTGCTTTTGGTTTGGCCCTGAAAGTCTCTAGGATAGTTGTTGTGTGGTTAATTTCTTCTTTTTAAAAAGTTCCATTTGCAGTGTGCGTTCTAATCATAAGCGGCTATATTTGCTAGGTAAGAAAATATCAATTTGATCCCACAGTACGCCATGGGCTTACTTCTACCCAGTGCTTCTCTGTTCGGTAAATTCTAAGGGGATATAAATGAGATTAGGTACCTCATTTGTTTGCCATTCTCTTACAAATTCATCCTTACTTTAATTCGCTAACCTGCTTTTTCTCAAGAAGTTGGAGATGGTTCCATTTTGCTGCCCAATATCAACAGTGCGGAAATTAGTATCACCAGCTTCAGAGCTACCTCTTCATACATCACCGCACTGCCAATATTTCCCAGATCTATTTCCAGTTTAGGGAATAAGAAATTCTAAAACTGCTCTTGCCATCATCCTGAAGTTTGTACAGCTACCGGTAGATAAAATTCAGTGTTTGAGCACACAGTTGTGTGCATGCTTCAAATTTCGGGAAGTGTTTCAGCTTTGATTCTGGCTGTGTTCAGACCCTTCTCCTTTGTTTCATTCTGTTACATATCATTTCTCCTCAGTTTATACCTTTGATCTACATCAGGCATGTCCAATTCCCAAGACACTGTGATCTACTCCCAGTATAAAAAAACTGGCAGTGATCTACCCATTGTCATTGGCTTTTTTTAGGAGGGAAGTGCCCAGAGTTGTTGAGCTTTTGGGGGGGAGGATTGCACAGAGTTTTTTAGCTCCCCCCATAACCTTTTATACACGATAAGGATCCCGCGATCTACCAGGATCAGCCGGGGATCTACCGGTAAATCGTGATCTACTGGTTGGCCACCCCTGATCTACATAATGCTCTCCCCCCCCCTTGAGCGCCCTTTGCTGTACAGAGATGCCTGTACACACGTGGCGCCTTAACCAAGGAGAGGTGGTTGTTTTTCACCCTTATAGAAGTATTGAAGCCCACCTCTAATTGTAAACATATTTGCTGCTGTGAGATACCTTGTGGCTTTAATTTTTCTTTGTTTTTAGAAGCAGTCAACACCTAGGGCAATAGCCAGCACTGAGTGCCCTTCTGCCACCTACACATACAAATATTCATCTGCTCCTGAGGGTCTCCTAACTTTCTGAAGCAGATTTGGAGGGGGAGTGTAGAAGGATTGCAGGGGGCAGAGAAACTTTTTTGCCAATATTGTCAATTTGACTGGTGGATGGACTTGGATTTCATCCCTAGTCTCAGTACACTGCCTGCAATTTATAAAGCACATCGTGCTTTCTAATCGCAGTGCAGATTGGTGGATTGTGAGGTGGGCTGATCAGATTGGTGGGGAAAGGGCCAATAAAGTAAGAGGAAAAGATCACAGCATAACACTAAGAATAACTCCAGATCCAAACACAACGGAGTACATGTTGTGTTTTGTTTGTTCTTTTCTACTCTGTTGTGCGTTGTTGGTGTTTGAGGGGAACTGTGAAGAGTGTATGAGTGCATCAGCCAGGTGTATGAGTGCAGAAGGTCCTTAGGTATGCCAACTAGCCATGTAAAAACCAACTACTTTGGATGCATGTTTCAAAGGAGTAAGTTGCTCAGTCAGGTGAATTAAAGCACCATGGTCTCTGGAAAGCAGGCTAGTTTGTTGCTGAACTTTCTTTTCTTTTCCAGGGCCCAGTGGCCTTCAGCCAAATGTAAAGCTAGCACCTATTACTGTCCACGACTCAGACAGTGAAGATGAGGATGAGAACACAGCCACCTCAAGATCCTGTATTACAAATAGCATTGCACAAAATTACTCAGATGGAGAGGAGAGAGTCAGAGATTCGGTGGAAATCCGGGAGCCCTCAGGTGAGAATTTTTGCTTCTTCATACATGTTGTAAAAATATTCCTTGTGTTACAAAGCACAAAATGCACAAACAAGTTTTCTATGGAATGTGGTTCACAGTGATTGTGGTTCAACTTTAGAAAGATAGATAGATTTCCCTCATGTCCATTTCTGTTGTTCTTTCCATATTTCTGCAGATCAGCTGCAAGAGTGATGCCTTCTTACATGACGGTGGTGGTGTAGTTGCCACCAAAACCGCTTGTGTGAGGTAGCTCTGCTGTAACTGAAAAAGGCTACTTGGTATTCATAGTCCCTTTGATCACAGTTATTGGGTGGTTGCCATCAATTGGATTGCAGTTCAATTTGTACTTCCAAATTGTACAACAGTTTGATTCTGGTTTGTGTTCTGTGGTTGGGCTATACCACAGTCCCCCAAGTTCATACATAATGAGGAATTGAATTCTAAAGTGAATTGCAATCCTTTTTGCATGTAGGCTCATTCAGAATTGGCTGAACGACTTCAAAGGTTTTGGATGAAAACTTCCACATGCTTTGCTAAGATTCGACAGGCTAAGCATCTGTAATGTATTTCTCTAGCAGATTCCTGAGGGATTTGATCCCACTTACCTTTATTTCTTCATGGCTTGTGTCTTTCTTGCACAGCCTCCCTGCAACCTAAAATGGGGACAAGGCACATCAGCAAAATATGGGGCAGGAGGCCAGGATACTGTAGACATTTTACTGTTCCACAAGCCGTACCTTCTGGTCAAAAAGTATGTCAGTGTAAACTTGAGGGGTAAGTGCATCGGGGGTGGGGGAAAGCTATCAACACATCTTTTGAACACCTTAGTCCAGGAAGAAAGGAAATTATTTGAAAACTAAGATTCTCATAAATAAGTGGCAGGGCTGTATGTTTCTTGTTAACTAGGTAGTTACCGTAAGAAGAAATTAGGTGCAGCTAACTAATTTGAGCCTGTTAAGCAGCTTGACTATGTGCAGTACAGCGGGTCAGATTCAACTAAGTAGTGCCACCAAAGGACTAAGTGTGCACAAGGACTTCTGCTACCGGTAGTACAAAAGACTTCCCCATTCCTCCCACCCTGCCTCCAGTTAGCCCTGGGCAGGGAAGGAACCCCCAGAGCCATAGGCAGGGGGAGAAGAGGGCAGATCACTCCATCAGACAAGTAGAAATGCTTGTGCTGACAGAGTCCGCTTAGTGCTACGTTGAATTCCTCCCAATATGTTTAAACATTCAGATTCAAGGCGTGAACCTCTAGTAAGTGAAGTAAGTAACATATCTGCACAATATCTTATCCTGCTTGGAATAATGTTGCAACAGTTGCAGCAGGTGTCTCACCAGGTCGACAGGGTTGTGTTGATAACAAACGGTGTGCGTTTACGTGACTTTCTATCACGTCGTAGCTCTCTTCCCTTTTGCCCCCTGTTGTTGTTGCAGTGAGCGGTAAAGGCAAAGCTCCGCTGCGAAAGAGGTGCAATGCCAACCGGGTCAAACTGTTTCTTTCTGAGGAGAGCAGCTGCGAGAAAGGCTGTCAGGTCACCAGTGAGCAAATTAAAGCGGATATGAAAGCGGCCAGTGACGTGACAGCAGAAAGGAACAAAAGCAAGGATTGTTACCCTGGTTGTGGTGGTGGCACTGGGCCTCCGGGGGCCTCAGACACTGCAGCATCTCCAAGCCCAGATGGTATGAAAACGGCTGATAGCTGCAGCGAGGCCCCCACCGCAGCAACAGAGGACTCTGGGAAGTGTCTCTGCAAGAGTGAAAGCTCCAGCGAGAGGGACAGTGAGGAGAAGCCATTGTGCTCCAGGTGTTCCTGCTATATGCCCCAGAACCAGCAAAGGAGGACTAATGGTGTCTCGGGTGGCGAATGCCCATCTACCAGTGGAGCTTGTGGCATGAATGGGCCAAATGTGAGAGGGGCGGAATTCTCCCTAAGAACATTACCAAACTGTGGCTCTTCAGGAGAGGCTAGCAATGGGAGGACTAATGAGAGAGTCTGTGGGACTGCTAATGAGGAACGGAGCCCTCCTTCGCAGCAAGGGAGATACGAAATGGAATATAATGAAGATTACCCTCGCAGGCCTCTCACGAGAGCCAGAAGCAGACTTTCCCATGTGCCTCTGGTGTCTCAGTCAGGTATGGTTTCATTTATCCAAGTTTTGCATCAAACCAGTGCATTATTGTCAAAGAAGGGAGAGGACCAGCCACATTGTAGTAATGTCAGAGCAGAAATGCCCTTTTCTCTCTGTTGTTCTTGTGTTGGTTAATTTTGAGCGTTGATAGTTGAGCACTGGCTCTTTGAGAGGTGTTTTTTTGGGGGGGCGGGGAAGGAGGATTCCTTGAAATACAAATACTTATAATCTGATTTGAAGCCTGCTTTCAAAATGAAAGCTTACTGATAGCCACTTGGTGAAGATTGACTGGATTCTGTGATCACATAAGCCTTTAAAACTTGTCACCACACCTAAATTATATTGTTTCTGGTACAGTATTTTCCTGCATATAAGACTACTTTTTAACCCAGGAAAATCTTCTCAAAAGTCGGGGGTCATCTTATACGCCGGGTCATATTTCTTATACGGCGAGTATATCTCAAACTCTATATTTTAACTGGAAAAGTTGGGGGTTGTCTTATACGCCCAGTCGTCTTATATGCCGGAAAATACGGTATATCTTTTTTCAAAGCGTAGAGCAGTTCTACGCTGGGTTCAGCCATCTTGGGTGATGGGCCATCCAGGCTCTGGGATGCAGAACAAATCCAAGTCTTCCTTCCAGTGCTTGAGCTGGAGACTTGGAGCGTTGCTGAGTGTAAGCAGAGAGCAAAAAGAAACTTCTGGCTTGGAGCTGCATGAGAACGGTGCAGGTGCCACATTTATAGCCGCTTCCAGGAAGTTTTTACAAATACCTCCCAGTTAGGAGTGCTTTCCAGGAATCAGGGCTTAACTGGTATTTCACCCATGAGAGGGCGCAACCTTCTGCCGAGGCTTTGTTTGGCACATAAATGCTAGGTTCAGCAGACTTGTAACCCAACTCCCATTACAAAAATATATATTTACATAAAATATGGTTAAAATAATTGCAAGAAATTTAGGAACATATTCAATGAGAGCAGTGCAAAAGTCATATATTCTAGAACAGTTTTATAAAAAAAAAAACCAATTACTTCTCTCTCTGTTCCATTTCTCCTATAATCACAAGGTAATTTAACTCCAAGCAAAATTAAATCAAAAGGATCTTTATTCCTTAACTTGATTAAAGGCAGGGCTGGTTCAGACTGGCTCCTAAATGTGTGTTCGTCAAAAACTTGTTAGATTCCAGGAAAGCATTCATATTCCATCGTTCCTATCAGAAGAGACATTTTTCTTGTTGCATACTTGTTCTCAGAGCAGTTTCCCTTAAACATAGCAAGACCAGATAATGACTTCCAATTCAAGGTGATTCATTCCGGTTGGGGAGATAATCAACTAAGGTCAGACTCTTTCACCCAGAAGGTCAGACTCTTTCGCAAGACACCAGTCAAGTGATGCTATCAACCAGATTGGCTCAGAGGATGGCTCCTGCTGTGACATAGGCATGGTTGCTTATTCTCTGCGGCTGCTGAGGAGGTGGAGCTTCAGCCACCCAGCAGGCAGAGACTGAGCTGGAAGGGGATAGAGAAAGCTTGTCCCTTACGATTGCCCTGAGGTTCCAGCTACCTGGTAGAGGCAGAGACAAGCTTTTGTTGCTCCATAGAGCTCTGAGCAGAAGAGGAATGGCGGAAGGTGCGTTGTCATGACCAAGCAGGCAAAAAGGCAGGGAAAGCTAACACACTTCCGCTACCCATCACCAGCTTTTAAGCTGGAGAGGGTGATGGCCACATTAATTATCCTGTAATGCATTTTGTCTACCCACTTGAATGATTGATGGGTGGAGTTTCCCATTGTTGTTGTTGACGACATGTAATATGGCAATCCAACTGCATGTTTTGTTTAAAAGTAACAGCGTAAGCACATGTGTACTCATGTTCGTTCTGCCTCCATAGTCTAAGGCTTCCCTTCATTTTACCCTCCAAAATTCAAGTGCTTATTTGATGAGGCACCTCTTGCTTTCACAGGTCTTTGGTTTGTTTTCCAAGAGTAAAATTACTTCGGGGGAGTGGGAAGAATTCAGAAATTATCAGTTTCATATTCTTTGCTTTAAGTACTTTGAATTATAGTACAGTATCCCTCAACTTCCGAATGACCTGACTTACGAGTTTTTCGAGTTACGAGGGATCAAAGCGGCGGCCGCTTCCGAATTTTTTCGACTTCCGATCAGAAGTTGCGGCCACTTTAGATGCTGTTTCCTCGACTTGCGAAGGTTTTTTCGACCTATGAATGCGTTCTCCCAACGCATTCCTATGGGAACTCGAGTTACGGTGATTTCGACTTACGAAGATTCCGTCGGAACGGATTATCTTCGTAAGTCGAGGGTCCACTGTAGTTAAAATAATTTATTTTGTTCATCATCGGTACCTGAAACATTGAGATTTGCTCCTTTTCTCGAAGCGTTGAAAGGATCACTGCTGTTTTATATGGTGGGAGGAAAAGGGTGATGTCACCTAAAGAAAAATCTTGGTTACTAAAACTGAAAAACAAAAACAAAAAACCAACCTCACTTGGTTTAGTGACTATTTAATGATTGTTTGCCATTTAATGATTAAGGTCTATTAATTTTATTACAACATAAGCTAGAGGTTTCCCTATTCAGAATAATTTCTTACATGTTGTCTGTAATTCTGATAGAGCCAACATTGTGCCCTCCAAATATTGTTGGGCCCCAGCTCCCATTAGCTTTGATTATTGTGGTTGATGGAGGGTGAGAGTCCCCCAACATCTGGAGGGTGCCGTATAATTACTCCAGCTGTAAATGCAGGATGTTTCACATATTTAGGTGGGTTTTTGTTTTTATTTTTTTTTTAAAGAAATGTAAAGGAAATTCATGCTTTGATATTATTCTGCACTTCTTTTAACTTAACATTTATTGAAATATTCAGCAAATGAAGACTGTAAAAACTGAGGTTGCTGATGGCTGAATTTTAGTGAATTAAATATTCACTAAAACAATCTAGCTGCCTTGTTGAGATCTCTTTGGACAGAATCCATCAAAACGTTTTTTATTCTCTATAACATATTAAGTAAAACAACCCTAATCATTCAGAGCTATATAAAATCAAGATAAAAGTGGCTGTATTCCTCTGAGCAACTCTTTTTCTTTTTCACCTATTGAATTTGTTTCATGTAATATCCCAATTATAAGACTTGTTTTTGAATGGTGTGTGTCTGTAACAACAGTGCTTCTTTTACTGACATTTTCTGGCCATCTGAGTATGGTACCTATTGACCTTGTCCTGCAGGGGCCTTGCAGACTTCAACAAGGCTGAGCCAAAGGTGAACAGAGAAATAGACTTTAACAAAAATAATAATCAAAAAACATTTATTCAAAAGTTACAATACATTTTCAATCTACAGACAGCTCTGTGACGATGGTGGCATTAAAATATCCTGTTCTTCTACCATAAAAGAGAAAAAGGGAGACATGATGCACAGCATATCATCAGCTTTGTCCCATGCCCAAGTTTTCCTATTGAAGATACACTTATCAAAAGTTACTCAACGAAATTAGTGCCCAGGTATATTTCCTATGTGCTTCCTTATTACCCAAAAGGAAGGATATATTGTAATTCTAAGGAAATTAGGAATCCTAAATGATTAACTCTTCACTGAACTGTGTTTCTGTGGTTGTTATTTTTAAGTAGTGTAGTCCCCCCCCCCCGGGGTGCTAAAAGTACAATGACTTCTCCAAGCACTGCAATTCTCAAACCTTTTTTTGCCTTCTTCCTTGCTGTATGCAGGCAGGGAGATGATATTTATACCGCATGTCCCATTCTCTTGTCTGCTTCAGTGAGCAGAGCTCTTGTAAATGTCACTTCCCTGCAGGTGTGCAGACCCAGGGTAAATATGCATTGGACGTGAATCTAAGCAGAAAGAGCACATAGGTCCTAATACCGAACTTTCCCTTCTCAGCTGTGCCCCTTTCACACCACCCAACCACTTTAAAACACCACATTTGTTGCTTATATTTTGTTTTAATAGTTTTATATATAACCTTTCAACAATATCTGAAAAAAATACCACAAGGAACTAAGTCTTTTCATGTCTTCATCTAAACCACTATTTAGACAAATATTTTATTTTTGTAATCTGCTGGCCTACTAAGGCTTTGTATTTCTCTGCAGTGGTGGGAGTAGTTTCAGATTGATATAAGTAGATGATTTAAAGCTAGAGGCTGGAGCTAGAATTTAGATAAGCAGAATTCATCTAACAAGATGCTCCCACTGGCTGTAGGGTAGGAGGCAATTCTGGTCAATCATCTTTGTTCTGAGGGCTCTTTTTCCTCGCCCCCCAGAAGTTGTTCTGGATACTTGGGGGACCCTTTAAAATGAGCCTTTATTCACAGAGGGGCATATCTGAATCCATCCTTAAGGGTTTAACACTATTTCTTTTGGCTGTTGTAAGTCCTACCACCACCTGAACCTCAGCATGTTTCCCTTTGGTGTAAGTTCCACTAAGTTATCAAACTTAGATAGTGAAACATATATTTATTTGGATTTCATATGTGTTTATATATATATATCTATATATCTATACACACACACACACACACACACACACATACATATACATATATATACACACACATACCTAATACAATATACAAGTGTATGAAATGTATTCAGTATAAAGTAAACTGAAAATAACAATGATTACTAAACACTGCAGGCCAGCTACTTCCAAGACTCTCATTAATCTAAGAAACCATTCAGAACGACTCTGCTATTCCTGTTACAGTTGTTCACCAATAAGAAATGTCCAATCTTTTATTCATTTGTTTTTGTTCCCAGAAGCGACCAAAACAAAGCCCAGGCATTCAGTGAAGCGAAAACGGACAGCCGACAAGTCCACAAGCACCAGCGATCCTGTGATTGAGGATGACCACATCCAGGTAAGGCCTTTTCGAGCCCCAAGCTGGAAACCTGTGCCATCCTACTGACAGCCTAGATGGATGAATGCCCCTAAATGCCGCAGAAAATGTTTTGGTTCAAGGTCTACTCTGCAATTGACTGTATTTTTTTAAAAGGGCATTGTCAAACTGAAAAATCACATTCTGTCTTAAGGGGATAGCAAGCAAATTATTTGGTTTCATTTCAAGAGAGTTTACTGTAAGTTCTTTGTGTGCAGTACATATCTTGCTTGTAGTCTTTGCTGCTAAAGACCAGTAGGCAAGGAGGAAGAAGTTCCTAGTAGAATGGAATGTCAGATGATCCCTTTAACCATCCTGCTTGAGTGCCGTCAAATATTTCCACATCATTATGTTACAATGTTGCTCACACTCTGCAGAGGATGCTAGTTGCCCTGATTTCACCACCATTGGTAAATGTTTTGTTTGTCTGTATGCGTGTGGTTCATGTAGTAGCCTTTAATTTTGAAAATAATTTCTCCAGGTTCTTACACTGAAATCAAAAAACCTTGTTGGGATCACTTTGACAAATTGTGGCATAACAGATCTGGTGCTGAAAGACTGCCCTAAAATGATGTTTATTCACGGTATGTATACTTTGATTGTTGACGCCTGGGAAACTTGTATAAATTTTCATCAGACTTGGGACATCTCCAGCTGCACCACAGGGTTTCTTGTTTAATTTTCTGAACATAATGGACTCTAGCCATTGTGTCCCTCTGCTCACAGAAGGATCTTCGATCTAGCAGAGCCTTCTATGAATGGAAGGAGGTGGGGAAAGATATTTTCACTGTTTGTTGCCTTCCTTCTGCTCTCTCTTGAGGGGAAAAGTCTGATCCAGTGGGTTGGGGAACTCTCAAATAGCATGGGTGGTAGTGCAATGGGAGAAAAGGGAAAGTGCAACAGCCACATCCCGCCCCTGGAGCAAAGAACCTTTCACAAACCAAGAGGAGATAGTTGGATACAACCCTATCCATTTCACCAGCTATACTCCATGTTGGAACCCATGTGTTGGTAACCTTGAAGTCAGGTTACTGTAACACATTCAATGTGGGGTTGCTCTAGGACCAGGTTTGGAAGCTCCAGCTGGTGCTGAAGGCAGCAAGGGGGCATCTGGCCAACAATATATGACATCATTGTTAAAACAGCTGCACCTGCTGCCCATCTGCTACAGAGCCAGGTTCAAGGTCCTTGTATTAATTTACAAAGCCCTGAACAACTCTGGTCCAAGCTACCTTATGGATCACCTGAACCCTTATATCCTAGCTCAGTCACTGACATAATCTGCAGGAGCCTTGTTGATCATTTGACAACAACAAGAAACTGTGCCTGTAGTGTCATTGGCCTGGTATTGTGGCATACTCTGCCAACAGAGATTCAGCAGGTGCCTTCTGTGCCAACTTATAAATGCCTGCTGAAAACCTTTCTATTCCACCAGGCTTATGCAGGCAATTAAGAATACATCTTTCCACAATAGTGAGCTGATTTCTGATTTTCACTTTTTGATAGGGTTTTTAGTGTATGGTTTTGTGTATGATTGTTGTAATCATCTCTGATATTTTTAATATCAATTTAAAAAAAAAAAAAGCAAATGCTTAAGTAATTACTGCTGTTAAGCTTCCACACTCTATTTCCCGATGGGGTTATAATTTTGGGATAGGAGTTGTAGTGCTATAATCAGTGGTGCTTCTAGATTCCTGGCAGCTTCATATCCCAACTTAATGGGCTAAAGGGTGCTCTTTCTTTTCCTTTTTTCTGGGCCACCAGAATTTTTCTGTATAACAATAGAACAGGGAGGTGAAAAAGATAAGACAACAGTGAAAACATAAGGCATGCTTAGATTAAAAAGTTAGTCATACTTCTCACTTATTATGCTTTTAGTTTTCATTTCCTAATTTTACACTAGGAAAGCAAATTAATGCAAATTAAAATTTTATTGTTGCCAAATGCATACAAATTGGCAATAAGACAACACAGCCTTTCCAGCATTTTGTAATGTGGTAGGTTGTCTGTGGCCATATGTATGGCTGAACCTAAATAACCTCATACATTATCTTACGGTCTTCACAATTTTCTTGTCCTGAAATATGTAGCCACCAGATGCCGCGTACTTAAGCACTTGAAGGTAGAGAATGCGCCAATTGTCAATCGATTTGACTATGCTCAGTGCAAGAAATTAAACATGGATCAGGTACTGGATCAGATACTGCGGATACCACCAGAGAGAAACCGGATCATTTACCTTCGTCCAATGCAGCAGGTATTCAGATGGATTTCATTTACTCAAAACTGTTTGTATTCTTTGACATCTGAGTCATGTCCCCCCTCCCTCTTTTTTTTAATGAGAGATTTGCAAGTGTGAAGTTAAGAAGGCTGGCCTTCAAAGCCACATCTAACTTGGTTGTATGCAGTGGTGTTGCATTATCAGAAAGCAATTCTGCATCAGGTTTTTCTTAATCCCCACTACTCTGATAAGCTTCCAGTCGCACCCCATAAAAGCTGCTCTTGAGGGTTAGGAACTACTTCAGAACCGAATGGGATAAGGTGCAGAAGTATTGGGGATAAATGAAAATCAGGTGTCCTGATAAGTCTGCTTTTTGTAAGTGTTGGTAGAGCTTTGTTGGAAAACATGTACAGCATCTCTTCATCATATACATGCTATTTTGTTCCTCACAGCTTTCTCAAAAGAGAAGTATGGCATATTTTATCAGGAAACTAGGAGTGATGATAGGACACAGCTTGTAGATTATGTCACTGTACTTTGTTCTTTTATTTTGGTTATATTCCATGTTATGCCTTTTTTCCATAGGTTGACACACTGACTCTAGAACAGAAGATATTTAGTGGTCCCTACCCATACCACATCTGTGTAATTCATGAATTTAGTAACCCTCCAAATGTTCGTAACAAAGTGCGCATTCGCAGCTGGATGGACACAATAGCAAACATTAATCAGTAAGTCTCTCTCTGAATAGAACAGTAATGGATAAATATATATATGTGAGTCAGAAAGGTCCTATGCTTCTCTCCCCCCACCACCCCAAGGATGTTGTTGGATTCCAACTTCCATCAGCCCCAGCCAACATAACCAACAGCCAGAGATTTATGGGAGTTTTATTCAAGCAAGAACTGCATGTCCCCCTCCCCAGCTTAGTGTGATGTAGACATCATTGCTTTTGGGGAATCGTTTAAAAGCTGATGGTGTTTTGAAACATTGGTGTATTCATTGTATTTTTCTTGTGTGAATGCAGTGATCCATCTTAAGTTTTATTCTGTCTAATCCTCATAGCTAGAAGGGGTCTTCCTTATGAGCCAGTGGAATGAGAGTAGGTTCAAGTCCAATAACCGTTGTCCTCATTATATTATCACTAGCCTGTTTTTTACTCTTAGGAGGGCCTGTGTTTGGATGTACAGAACACTCCATCCCTCCTTTGTCTGCCTCTCTTATGAGTGAAAAGCAGGCATGGGAAACAATCTGAAGGCTAGAAATGAGTGATTCCTCCCTCTTCCACAAGTCCATTTGGGTTCTATCTCCATCACACAGAAAAGAGCTTCACCTACTGCATACCCAACACATAAAAACCAAGCATGCTAATGGCAAAGCACATATTTGTCTCCCTGTGTTTCTATGCTGGACATGCAGTGGGGGGTGTCCTGCTCATCTAGCATAGGAACTAAGCAGAGGAGTTAGACAATGGCTTTTCCATTTGCCACTGGCTTACTGTATTTCTTTGCTAGGTGTGCAGGAGGTTTGTCTGCTGAGTGTCTAGCAAAGAAACCACCCCCACCGTTCAGCCCGGACACTGAGATCCAGCGCCGAGGGCCTTCTGGCGGTTCCCTCACTATGAGAAGCAAAGCTACAGGGAACCAGGCAGAGGGCCTTCTCGGTAGTGGCGCCCGCCCTGTGGAACGCCCTCCCATCAGAGGTCAAAGGGATCAACAACTATATGACCTTTAGAAAATACCTGAAGGCAGCCCTCTTTAGGGAAGCTTTTAATCTGTGATGTGTTGATGTATTTTAATGCTTACTGGAAGCTGCCCAGAGTGGCTGGGGAGACCCGGCCAGATGGGCGGGGTACAAATAATAAATTATTATTATTACTGGCAGCAGAAGGAAGGCACGCTCTGTCATCTGCTACCAGTTCTCTTGCTTTCTGTGCTGGGATATTCAGGAGGGAGCTTCACTTTCTGGGGCTGGAGGGAGATGAAGTGCTTCCACCAGCATCCTGCTTGGTTTCTCCGCTGCGCAGTATTAATCTGTGTTCCCGCTTGCACCCCAGTGATTAAAGTGTAACCAGCGAGAAGGACCAGAGGCTCAAGATTGTAGCAGAAGCAAATTAAATGGTTTATTGATCCAAAATGCTCAACACAGGAACAGTAGAGAATTAACATTGCAGGTCTGCAGTACAGAAATAACAAAACATGAATTCAGGCAGTATGCAAATCAGAGATAGGAACTTAATATGAACCAGCATAAGAATGGCATTGACAAAGCAATCTGTCAGAGCAATTTGAAAGGCATCCTAAGTCTATAACTCCTTGCAGCTCAGATTGATGTGTGTGTTTTTAAAAAAGCCTTCTAAGTTTCCTGATCATTGAAAAACTCCTTAGCATTGCAGAGTAAAGTCCATAACCAGCAATGCAGTGCTGAGGGTGCAGGGGAGGAGAGGGTGAATAAAAGATCATTTTTGTGAACTGGAACAGCAAAAAAGAGGCAAGACAGGAAGCAGGGAATAAAGCTAGGAAATAAAAACAAATAAATGAAATGGGGTAGTAAGGCATTCTGGAAGTGAGTCTGGGGTCAACTTTTTTCAACATTTATGTCATTTTGGGTACTGAGTCAGCAAGTGGATTTGTAGATTATTCAGTCTTTCATGGGCGCCCCACAGTTCTTCTGCTGTAAAGTGTCACCAATATCTCTCTATCTTTTTATGCCTTTGTAAGCACATTCCACCATCTCCAAGGTTGTAAAGAATTCGTTATTCGCCATGTCACAGACGTTTCTCCGCCTCTTACCAACGTGTTCCTGTTACCAACAAATAACATTTGGGTAGTCTCTGCATCAACAAAATAAGTCTCTTTGATGTCAACAGCAAATTAGACTTCCAAAGAAGTTACACTGAGCCTAGACTTTTCCATTGTTGTCATCTGTCTTGGTTGATTATTACTGCTGTGGGGCTCTCGGAATCCAGTGGTTCCTTGGGCCTAACAGATCTCAGATTTACAGGTGGGGAGGATGCAAAGTACCCTCCTCCACACATAGCATAGAAATGCAGTGGGCTGCCAGAGGCAGAGTTAATCTTTTTTTTGGTACCCCCCGACTGTGAAATTCCTGTTCACCTATGGTGACCAGCCAAGTGGTTAAAAACAAAACTGCATTATAACGTCTCTTTCTCAGACAGAATTCCATATTTCAGATATTCCATATTTCTCAGATAGAATTCCATGCCTACTCATATTTGTTGTTCTTGTTCCCGCCCCCCCTAGAGAGCT
The DNA here is from genome assembly GCA_034641385.1 of Darevskia mixta. NCBI lineage: Eukaryota > Metazoa > Chordata > Lepidosauria > Squamata > Lacertidae > Darevskia > Darevskia mixta. Next base: position 1,401,032 of record JAWWNH010000074.1, on the reverse strand, counting down.
TATTAAATATGAGTTCTTCCCTGAAGCCACGCGAACAGAAGATGACCTGAAAAAATATACAAAGTACCCCTGGGGGAGAGACATGTACACATTAGAAGGTGAGCATTATGGAGACATTTATATTCTGTTTCTCAAAAAAATACTTGTTTGAGTTCCAACAGATATTGGGGTAGTTGAAGTCTCCCATGCCATGACTATATTTATTTATTATTTTTAAATTTCTATTCCAGCCTTCATACAAGGATCACAGGGCAGTTTACAATATAAAAACACAAAATACATTACATCATAACGAACAAAAACTATGACATCCCCTGATGCAGCTTAAAAGGCCATAGATTGTTAAATTAGCCAAAGGCCTTGAAGAAGAGGAATGTTTTTGCCTGGCACCTAAAGATATGTAACAATGCACCTGTCACTCAGACTCATACATAAGATGGATTGAGTAACTTTATCCAAAACTGCATTACACTCTAAAGGGACCCCTGATCATTAGGTCCAGTCGTGACCGACTCTGGGGTTGCGGCGCTCATCTTGCATTATTGGCCAAGGGAGCCGGCGTACAGCTTCCAGGTCATGTGGCCAGCATGACTAAGCTGCTTCTAGCGAACCAGAGCAGCGCACGGAAATGCCATTTACCTTCCCTCCAGAGCGGTACCTATTTATCTACTTGCACTTTGACGTGCTTTCGAACTGCTAGGTGGGCAGGAGCTGGGACCGAGCAACGGGAGCTTACCCCGTCGCAGGGATTCGAACCGCCGACCTTCTGATCGGCAAGCCCTAGGCTCTGTGGTTTAACCCACAGTGCCACCCGCGTCCCGCATTACACTCTAGAACTCAGATAAATAGGATGGAAAATCAGCTCAGTCAGTGCTGTAAATCAAGTGCCTAAATTGGCAGAACAGCAAAAATTCTGCGCACTCTTTGGCATGAAAAACCCCATAAAGTAGGATAGCATTGTATTTGTTGCATGAACAAGTAAAACATACACCAAATAAGCAATTGTTTTAAAGCTTATAATTGCTACTGTTTATTTTTCATATTGGCTATTGTATCTCTCCTTTTTGAATGTCTGGTAATCTGCTCTAGGAAGGCACCATCCAAGTCCTTGGGTGTCTGTAGCAGTAAGGTCACTGTTCTCTCTCCTACCATTTTTACCCCATATACTCTCAATCTGCCTTCCATGCTCCAAGTCATGGATTTCTTCACAAGTGGACACATCCTTTACATATAATGCTCCTCCTCCTCCCTTCCTGTTTAATCCATTCCTTTTGAGCAGGTTATACCCCTCAATTTCTACACCATCTCATGTGTGATGGTCAGGTGTGTACAGAGGTGGCAGGCCCAGTGGGTGCACTCAATCTTATCCACCTCAATGCACACATATTACCACTGATGAAATGCATGCACACAGCTTGTTCCCTAGACTGGCCTTAAAGGCAGTTGTAGGTTGAACAGGGGGCATTACAGCTGATGAAGCAGCATGAAAATGTCCTTACTTTCTTACCAATTGCCTTTGCCCATAGGTGTTGTGGATGGTGCCCCGTACTCTATGATAACGGATTTCCCCTGGTTGAGGTCACTCAGAACAGCTGAGCCTAATGGCTACGCTAGATACGACTTTGAGGATGATGAAAAAAGTAAGTGAATGCAAATATCTTTACTGATGTAGAACATTTGTGCTGCCCATCTGCTCAAAACATACCCAAAGCAGTGCCCACCTTTGACATGCAGTAAAGCTTCATTGAAATTAGTGGCTGTCTGAGAGAAGGCCTTGTGTTCCTCCTTGTCCATCTGGGAGTGAAGCTTTGCTCTGTATTCCAGCAAGTCAGCAGTTACATTCTGCTAGGGCTCAGGGCAGGCTCTGGAATGCACTAAGGTATGGAAGGCAAGTTGTCAGCATGAGGTGAAGACAATTTTATTTAGAAGGATATTTCCTAACTGCTAAGTAAGGTAAGGTTATATACGGCAAGGGTGGGGGACCTTTTTCACATGGAGGGCCATATTTCTAGGCAACCTTCCATGGGCCACATAACAGTGGTGGGTGGGGCCAAAGTGGACGGAATAGTTAATGTAAATCTTATCATTGTACAGTAGACTCGTTTTATACATACCACTCCCTGTCCTCCATCCATGTAAGCAAGAGTCAATTAGAGCTCAAGGACACATTCCAGCTAAGCAAAAAACGTGCAAGGAGGACTGACGAAATTAGACGACCTTGAGATCCTTTCTAGTTCTATTGCTCTCCAATTCTGTGGCAAACAACACTAAAGCAATGAAGCTCAGTCATGAGAGAAAGCAGGTTAAAAAGTGTCGCAGTATGTGCTTGGGTGAAAAGAGAGGACAGTCACACATGCCCTGTTGACAGCAGTTGCTTCGAATGAGGGGAAAGTTTATGTTAAAGTCGATGTTGTGGACCAGGGTCACCAGCATGGTGTTCATGGCAACAAGGTTCCCTCTCTCCCCTTCCCCACCGGAACTTGGCTTGAAAGAAGCACTGTTGTACCCAGCAGAAGAGGCTCTGGTGTCCACAATGCTTATTCCGGTTTTCTCCAAAAAGATGGTGAGCCCTGTGCACTATTAGGCTGAATGGAATAGCCATATTCCCCCCCCCCCATTTCTTTGTATTGCTTACACTTCAGTTTGAATGTTTGATGCTTATGCCTGAGAAAATACTCCTTGCTTTTTAAATGCGAGTATAAATTCCCATGGATAATTCCTTTTGCTTCTATTTTCTTTTTCTCTCATTATATTTTTAGCTACTATTTATGCTCCCCGAAGGAAAGGACAGCTATCGGCTGACATCTGCATGGAAACCATAGGCGAAGAGATCTCTGAGCACCGGCAAATGAAGAAAGGTGTCTTCCAGAGGGTGGTAGCCATTTTCATCCATTACTGTGATGTCAATGGGGAGCCTGTGGAGGATGATTACATCTGACGGGATCAGGCTGCAGCCTTCTAGCCCGCCCTTCCTTTTGTCTGGCGTCGCCAGCAAAGAAAGCAAGTGGATTCCTTCCACTTACCTTGTGCACTGAGAGGTCTTGGAACTTGTGTGCTTCACAATTGCCCCAATGCCTACTGGGACAGAGTTTGTAGCAAATGTATAATGAGAAGTTGCATTGTACACTGAGGACTCTACGTAGAAAAAAAAATCTTCCTGAAGTTGACTTTATTTCATATGTTTATATTAAGAAATGTAATTTAAAGTTCCATTTTAATGAAGGCAACTAATTATGGCAAGGGAGAAAAGTTTGAATTTTTTTTAGCTCATTTTATTCATAGCAGTATTTTTTGTTTGCCATGGGCAACTTTCCATATGCTACGTTTGGGAGTCACAGGATTCTTTTAATCTGTGCCTTTTTTTCCTCTTGAGTATCCTTAAGAATCCATTCTGAGTAAATCTGTTGAACAGTCTTTGAGTCTCATGCATTTTTCACTGGGAACTAAATCAGAGGCGCTAAGCCAGTTAAAGAGTGACAGAAGTGGGCAGGGCATGACAGTCAGATTAAATGCAGACACGCAAACTGAGAACTTTATCTGATTTCAGAAAGTTTGTGGGCCAGAGTGCAAGATAAAGCAATGCATTCAAAAATGGTTTCTGTTGCAGTTTCCTCCTTCAAGATGCACTGCCTGTCTAAAAAGATGCAAATACACTTGATAAAAAAAAATTGGCTAGGTTTTTATTATATAGAATGGCAAGAAAAGAGATGGGACTCACCTTCCAATCCCATTGTTGATATTCTATTCTGTGAATAAAAAATTCAGAATGTCGTAAACCCTGAAGATGGAAATTATAGAGCAGTGCATCATCTTTTGTCTCAGTAGCCTTGAGATACCAGATTATGTGAGCATTCTGGGTATTTGCATAAATAAGATTGGCAGTTATGTGGAGTTATTTATTGACACAGGAAGGTTATATAATCAAGGTTGAAGTAAAAGATCCAGCCGTTTAGTAGTAATTGGATATGAACACATTTCCTGTTCAGCAAATGGCTGGAATCTAATCTTATTTCTTCTGTTTCATGCATCTCTAGAGAGCTTATCTCTCTGCATTTTGCTGAAAGCTGTGTTTTGTGCATTAATTAATGTGTCTGAGTGAATGGATATGAAATGCAAGAGGAAAGGCCGTACAATCAAGGTTGTGTGTTCTTCGGAAGCACAGAATTCAGCACCCTGGAAATCTCCCACTTCCATGGATTTTATTTTCTTGGTGCATGCATTCATATTTAGATTAAAGACCTTCACCCCATTGCAATTTTGAGAATGAGAAGCACCCATTCTCAAATTACAACTTCCTAACAGGGCTTTGCAGAGCCACACCTTCAGCCCTGCTGCTTATGGCAACCACAGCAGAAGGTGTGGGGCAGGACAATGGGGCAGCAGTCATATTGCCCCAACCCCCTCCCTCAGGACATCCAGTTTAAGGCTTTGCACTGGCTCCTAGCAGCGGAGATCCCACCAGCAGATAGAAAGAAGGGTTGCATCCAATGGGAAATAGTAGAGCTGGATGGAGGGACAAAGTGGGATGCAGTCCATAAAATTAAGTAATTAAAAGAGTTAATGCAGCAATATTAACATTACATTTAAACAATAAAATTGGCCTTGGAGAATAGCTCCCATTGCTTGCAATACCAATTTGAACTCCAGGAACCATTATAAAAGGATATTTTCAAAGCTTATTTAAAGAAGATCATAGAGAGTGTCTGCCTAACTATTCCCCAGGATAGAATTCCATCAGGAAGGAGCCTTTTCTTGGACCAAGCACCCAAATAGATTTTCCTGCTGGGCATCTCATTGGGTCCTCCAGTATAGAGCTGAACATATAGGTGAAGACAGTTCTGTTTAAGGCTTTAAAAGTAATCATCATTTAAAAGTAGCTACTGACTTTTGGTCTCTACTCACCTGAGGACCCCCCCCCCCCAAACGCAACTAGTGCTGGAGCTTTGAATCAAAAGAGTTCCATCAATTCGATTGAGCTCAGAGAGGGTAGGTCATTAGAGTGAATCAATTCTATTAGTTCCTAACTGTTGAGGATCTTTAAGCTGCATATATTCTGCTACACATTTACTGGCAGATTAAATCACCCAGTTTGCAAGATTTGTGAACCTGTATCACTCAGCACACATGAAACAGCTTTGCACATTTCTGATGGAATTTGTTGAGTCACTCCTAAAGCCAGCAGATTTCCTGTACTGTACAGTCCTGTTACAAATAGTTTCTAATTGGATGGGCTGACATTGTGTTGAGGAATAAAGAACTAGATCAACCTATATTTACAAGTTCAGTGGAAATCAACTCTTAAAGCCAACATATGTTCCAGACACTGTGAGGCTATACAATAGCAATTAGTTTTCCAGACCCACTGGGTGTTGATGAGACAACATGCAAAGGACATGGTGAGGATGTGTCTATTCAGATAATCATTTGGTACATATGGTGTGCAACTGCTTGATGGTCTCTCAATTCTGGATTGAGGTTTAGCAGTTGCTAAAATTAACTTAGAATTCAGAGTCTTAACATTTCTGTCAAAGAGGGTAGATTCTAGGGATGTGGTAGCTCTCACGTCTGGTTTTGATAGGCTGAACTGACTGCAAGCTGACAAAAATTAAGGGCTAGAAATCTACACTCAAATACTGATTGCAATGGATGGACACACTGTCTGACCATACTGAGAGAGACTAAAAAGATGCTTACCTGAACACTTGGTACAGATTTACAGGTATATTTAGACTGATGTGTCTCCAATCTTCACAGCAATTTTATGTTTATCTGCACAGCAATAAATGGATACAGATTTATCAGGTACTGTCCTTCTATCTGGAAAGAGCCTTTTTATCTCTTCAAATGCAATGCTTCCCTGGTCTACCAGATTATGCCTATTGACATACCTATTGACACACTTAAGAACTCAAAAAGGTTAGTGAGAGAGAACTTACATTTTAAGAAGCCATGTCGATTCTCAGGTTCCTCAGCTCACTGGTAGTTAGAAGGACAAAGGCCAGAGTTGAGAGTTATGTGAGCTAGAAGCTGGAAGCAGCTGGCTGGGAAGGCAGAGAGACAAAGTGATGCTTGATTTCTGTTTGAATTCAAGGCTGCAGCTATGGGAGAAGCGAGACCCTATTGGGGTGTTGTTGCTGTGATCCCCTCGGTTGTAGGCTCAGATGGTATATATGTGTAAATATATAATAGAATAACAGAATTGCAAAGTTGGAAGGGACCTTGAGTGTCATCTACCGGTAGTTCTAGTCCAACCCCCTGCAATGCAGGAATCATGACCCTGGCATTAAGAGTTGTGTGCTTTACCAACTGTGCTGTCTACAAAGATACCACATTCTCTGCTGTACCTCATTCCAAAGGAAACACAAACCCTGGAAAAGTGCCTGGCACCCCAGCAATTTTGCATCACTCGGGAGAGTGGGGGTGGCATGCAACAGTATAAATGTGTAAGTATTTTTATGTATACCACAATGCATATAACACTGTATTTTTATGCACTAGTGACTTTTGGAAACCTGGACTGCATACGTGTATGATATGTTTATAATAGTATACCTATAATAATACATACAATATGTGAAGATTGTATTTTTAATGGAACTGGCAAAAAAACACAACCCCCCCCCCGCATTTCTTTTTGAGATCAAGGAGTGAGATATAAATTAGAAAACATCTGCAAATAAGTTTGATATCAAGCTTTGATTATGTCCATCCCTATTTTGAGAGTCTAGCTTCTAAATACAACCCCCAATAGCTGAAGAAGATCATATATGAGCATTAGTGGTAACTAACTTGAACGGTTCTGAGGATTATCTGTCTGCATAATCTATTCCCTTTCAAATTGTCAGTGGAATTCAAGCCTCAGTAAACTAAGAAGGCAGTCTGCTTGATTTACCCTTTAACCTTCTGTTTGTTTAAAACTCTTCATAAATGTGTTGCGAGAGAGCGGAATCTTGCATTCCAGCTACAACAGGGATATCTGCAAAACATTCCTGACGTGATTGAAAGTTTTATCATTACAGATCTCTCCCTGGTACATAACTTTGTTAAAACTAATGGATCTCCAAGAATAAACATAAAGGGTTTCATGTTTTTGTCCAATTGCATAAGAAGTCTCAAAAGTAGCCAGAAACTCATCTCAGTATCCAGACAAAATAAATTATAAAAAAATCCAGCTGTCATTGCACTGCCCTGTTCTACCGCTAGATGTAGCTGCATTACAAAACTTAAATCACTTACTGCATTGGCTTTTCGGTTTTAAAATATATAAAACTGAACAAAAATAACAATACTAAAGTTAGCTACAGGATCACATTTTTTTTCCTGGAGCTGTACTAGAAAAATACTTTTTTTTTATTTTGTTAAAGATGTTTGCCTGTAATGCTGTAATCCTGACCAGCTTGCTCAGAAGTAAGTCCTATTGAATTCAGTGGACCTTATTGCTAGGTAAATAGGGTTAGAACTAATATTTTAGTAAGAATGTAGTGTGTACATGCATATATGTCTAGGTTCTTTCAAATGCTTACGGTAGGTTTGGGGGCATTTTGTGTGTGTGTGTGCCTGAAAGATGATTGTTGGAACCTATACACTGTATTTATTTGCTGGGTCCATCAATGGGAGTAACTCCTGTGAATTCATGTAAAAACCCTAACTGCCAAGCATTCATGGAGTGAAAATAAGCAGGCAAGGAAGCCCGTGCTGAAGTATTAAATTTGATTTTGCTTTGGTTCTCTGTCACACTTATGGCTCTCAGAGCCTAGGTGGAGAGAGATTATATTTTCAGTTTCATGCTTTGCAGCTGAAAGCTTGGTTAGTAAACATACTTTGGTGTCTTGTAGTATACTTCCTGAACAGTGTGCTGCAGTTATTGCATCAAACCTGTTATCTACCAAATAATGTTCATGGGTAAGCACAGCAGAACCACGTCACTGGTAGGAGATGTATCATCAGAGAGCTGAGTGGGCAGGTAAGATAAGTCCTGCATTTGGGGAAAAGTACAACCTAAAATTCCCCATCTCTCCAGAAACCATTAGGAAAATCACAGCAAGGCTGGCAGAGTTGTGGTGTTATCAGTCAGCCTTTACCACCACTGATTGATTGCGAAACCTCTAACTCTAAACTCTCAAATGCGGAGTGACTGAAAGGCAGACAGCAAGGATGTAAGAACTGGCCTCAGGGGTGCCTCTTTCCAGCCTGTTTGCCTTCCAATGGTCCATTTAGCTGTAGCAGGAACACCCACAGCAGATCATGACATTACAGAGGGAGAGGGAATTGGCTGGGAGGAGGTTGTGTGCCATTAGGCATCCCTCCCATGCATGTCCTCCCAGTTCAGTTTCCTTCCAACTTAGAAGGCAATAAGAGTACATTCCTCCAATTGCTCTTCACATGACAGGCTCAGTGTTCAAAGGGGTGGCCCCAGCTCCATGGAGCCAAAGAGGGTGGGTAGAAGGAGCAAACGAACCCTTTCCTTTGCAATGTCCTCCTCCCACACTGCAAAATATTTTCAGTACATTCAGTAATTGACATCTTGTCTCCATTCAATGTTACCCAAAATCTACTACCCATCACAGTACATCTGACGGTAGTGTACATCTGGATCCTCATCTCCCCAGCCCTGGAGGACCAAATCTGACGGATCTGCTGTGCTTTGAAACCCCTGGGACTTCAAAGCGCTGGGTTGTTTGAAAGCCCTTTTGCAAACAGCCCTATACTGCTCTTTGAACGTCCCCAAGCTGGTTCTCGTGGTTCAAAGAGAAGCATGGGGCTGTTTGATGTTGCAGGGCAGATGGCCAGTATTAAGAGTCTCAGGGCCAAAGTTCCTTAAAGTTCCACCTGACTCCTTATGCTTCACTTTTATCACTTAGAGCTCAACCATGCCTAGAAAGCACGGGGCAAATGAAAAACCTCTCGGACCAATGCTTTCTATGCATGGGATAAGCAGAAGTGTGAACAAGCCCTGATATCTGCTGATGGGACACTTCTGGTGGTCACCTGCCATATGGCTGGCCTTCACTGGAGGCTGAGCCTTTGGTATGGCAGGCCCTGTTCTATAGAAATACCTACCAGTAGAGGTTCAACAGGAACACTCCCTGACTTCCTTTAGGTAACTTCTGAAAACTGCCTTATTTAGACAGGCCTTCACAATACAAATTTAAAAATCAGATAGCAAGTGATGGGAATGACCCCTGTCTAAGACACCAGAAAACTGCCACCAGTTAAAAGCAGACAGTACTGGGCTAGAAAAACAAATACCTGGTGCAATGCAGCTTCCTAGGTTCCTGACTCTGTACACATAATATTGTTAGGCTCATGCTGCTGGAAGTGAGGGATAACAAACTAGGAACATATAGATTTGAAATACAGCAGACTTCAAAGGTGATCTGAGAAGACTGTATTAAGACCCACTGTTTTTTCAAGTTACAAGATGCTTAACCCAGTGTCCACAGAATTGTTCTAACACGCTCAGTTGCCCTGTGGACATGTTGGGCCTTTCCATTGTTTGCATTGTACCTTTTGAGGTTTTCGTTCCGTGCTGGTGCCTTCCCTTCTTTCATTCTGTAGCAAGATTGGAGCCACAACTTCCTGGGTCACAGAGGCCAGACATGAAACTTGTTTACTATGTGCCTGGAAAGCAAACTGAACAAAAATGAAAGTTGCATTATTTGGTCTCAGAGGCAGTGCCAGATTTTAGGAGGCCCCTGATTAAATACCGGGGGGGGGGGGGCACTACCACCTTGGCACTTCTGGTAGACCCCCCCCCAATAACTTTTACTTTTAGTGGATGCTGCTGCAGCTGTTCTTTTCCTGGTTGTTACTGCCCATCTTCTAATTGCCATCATCATCCCATTTCTCTTTCCTTTCTTACCTTTTGAGGAGGGTTGTGGGGTTGATCTTCACCCAAATGCCACTGCCACCACCTGCCATCTCTCCACTCCCATCACTACTGTGGGTAGTGGGAGGCTGGTCTGCTAGCTGGAGCAGGTGAGCAGCAAGGGAAGGTGCCTGCCAGCAGCAAGTACGCAGAAGCCCATCACTATTTTAAATATTTTCTGAAAATGAGAGTGGAAGTGAGCTCAGCTACTAAAATGGCAACTTTAGGGATGTGGGACAAATGAAGACACTCGAATAGCTAGATGTCTATCTGCTATATGCTCCACAGTCCTCCTAGATACTACCTTTGGGACTGTGGAGCCAAAGTTGATGTACTTACTGCCAGCCTCGTCATACTCACAGTAAGTTTTTACCATGAAATAAAAAGTGTGGTTGGGTGCATATTTGGCACTTCCTAGCATGCCACAGCTTGTGGCTGTGTGTCCTTCACAGCTGCTACCTGTCTGGCAGTTGTCTGAGCCCTGAGCTACATATGCGAGACTCAGATCTATGGGACTAACATGACCAGTAGGCTGGTCAGTCTTCCTGTAATTCTTCTGGCTTGCAGTGGATAAACTAAAAATAGTTCTTTTCAGGATAACAAGACAAATGTGTGATCTTCCTAAACTCTGCCTGGAAATTATCAGTTGAGGAAGGGAACAGTCAATGAGCTAAAGCCTCATCTAATTATTAAGCTACGTTGACAGATCAAAACACTTTCACAGATTCCTATGGAATGACTATTTACAAGCACTAGAAGATTCTGTAGCCATCTTTGGCTTTCTGCTATCTCTGTTGTAATTACGTTCAACAAATGTCATGCATCTGCTACATTTTTCCAACGCTTGACTGCTGTTACAGTTCTGTTTTATGGATTGTGCTTGCAGCATTAAAAAAATATGCTTATTGTGTCTAGTACATAAAAAAACATGGTGCTATCCCTTGATCACTTCAGCCAACACCCTTACAGTTAAGCAGTTCCATTTGGGGTGAGGGAGGACACATCAAAAGCCTGATCAGACTTTTTATCAATAGCCTTGGGCTCATTCATGTATTATAACTAGAGTCTACTCTGCAGTAAGCAAGAGGTAATTCAAAGAAATAAATAATAATAAGCACCAGACATAATGTTTCATTCTACATTAACTACAAGAACCTCTCTGGCAATCCTGTTTCTCAGGGTCCACAGTATTCCAAACTTAAGTGACATTTTGTTTTTTTGTTTTTTTGTTTTTTAAATAATTTTTATTAAGTTTTACGACATAAAACCCCATATAAACAACTACATTACATAAAAAAAAGAAAAAACAAACATATAAAAATACACAACACCAAAAATAACTTCTGTCTCTATCTAGTTTCTTATCTTGTTGGGTGGACTTCCTCCGCCTCCCTCCACTGCGTTTCTTATTCCTAAAATATATTCACAGATACTTATCATTATCTTCTTTATATCAATGATTATCTCTAATACTTTAAATCTTATCCTTGATTTATTTACTCTTTATCTTAATCTTATGTTCAATCTTAAACTATGTTTAGCAATATAATTCCCAGCAACTCTTATCTTGTACTCAGCTATAACAATAACAACTAACTTCAACTTTATCTAATTTCTAATTTTGCAACACTTATTAATATAGGTCTTGAATTTCTTCCATTCCTGTTCAGTCGCCTCTTCCCTCTGGTCTCGGAGTCTCGAGGTCAGCTCAGCAAGTTCCATGTAGTCCATCATTTTCAAACTTAAGTGACATTTTGTCCTAGCTCTAGCGAAACTTACATATTGGTTTTGTGTCTGTATCTGTCTCTCCTTTGCTGGATCATGTATTTGTATGATCTTCTAGCATACAAACTGTAACTGGAGAAATGCAAAAAAACCATGACTAGACTTGCCACCGGTGAGGACACTACCCTTATGAAGAAGAGCCGAAGAGGTTGGTACTTTCAGTTTAGAAAAAGACAACTAAAAGGAAGAAAACAATCATTAATAGTGATGGGAAGTGGATAGACTGGGCTTTCTCTTAAGACTACACGTTTTAGCTCTCTCAATTAAATTAATTGGCAATGACCTCCAGGTTGATAAAAGAAAGCTCTTTGTACATTGCTTAATTAACTCATGCAATGCATTACCACAGGATGTGTGATGGCTCTAGCTTTGATAGCTTACAAAACAACAACAACAACAAAAAACCCCACACAAGTTCATGCTAAATGATCAACAATTAATATTGAGAGATAAATGGAACCTCTCTTTTTCAACAAAGTATAAGGCTGAATACCAGATCCCAAAGACAAGCTAATCATCACCACCACGATCTAAAGCACAAACAGCAGGGGGTTGGTTAGCAGCAACACCTCAAATTGTGGAGTGAGTGCGAACATTTGCAGAGAACCTTTAAAATCAACATCCCCACACATTGGGACTTCATATGGTTAACATTGCTGGAACTGTGTCCTATATGCATGACTTCTGACAATTGTACAGTGTGCCAGGTTTTAACTATATGATCCCCCTTCAAAATTAATAGCTTTGAAAGCATGCATTTCAACACTGAATTATATTCCTCATCTCTTCCTTCCCAAATACTAGTTCAAAAAAAGATTCTGCTTTATGGCACACCATTAGACTGACCGCCTGGTGCACAAAAACTGTGGCAGTCACTTAGCTGAACCTCTCACATAAGCCAGGCAATCTCTATCAGCTTGTACCCCTGGCATTTGAGAAGCACATATCCATTTATTGCTTTGCATCTTCCAGACAGGGCTGATCAACTTCTAATTGAAGTGTATGACCTCTCCTCTGCACTCCTGTTCAAATCTTCTGCTTTATATGCATCAGTCTTCTGTCTGTGTAATGCATTTATTAGATTTCCTTTTACCATGATTTAGAAATGAAGAGCTTACTGAGAATGGTGCAGTCAGTGCTTCTGTACAGTATCTTAACAGGTGCCTGTTATTTCCATGAAATGAAGAGCTAGGGTGTTTGTCACAGGTCACATGTAGGAACATAAAATCTAGGAGGCATTGTTACAAACTCCTGCAAAAATCAGTGCTGGCATTTCAGTTTATCACCACAGCATCCAACATATTTGCTTTTTCAATGGGATTCATTGTTTTCCAGTTTATGCCCTATAGAGAATGGACCACAAGAAGAAACAGATCACCCTGAACAGTTGCTATAGCTGGGAAGAGTTTTGAAGAATGACCAACACTTGTCAATAAAACACTGCTTTATTCAACAGGAAATCATGTCCTCCAAATATGTCAGATAAAGGAGTCTGCACTTGTTCACAATAATATAATTCAGCCAAGCTAACATATGAGCTCTCAGTGGCACAAATCCCAGACCCATTTTTAATGAAATCTGGTTTTCAGATTATTGGACACAGTATACATTTTTAAAAAACCCATATACTGTAGGTAGTTTTTAGACATTCATCCAGCCAGTGCTTTTTTCCCTTAAAAAAATGTTTAGGGGTACTCTCATTTTCCTACTCATATTGAAATACTGCCCCTCAACGAGGCCAAACTTAGATTCACAAAATGTTTAGAGGTATGCGTAGCCCTGCATACCCCCCAGAAAAAAAGCACTGCATCCAGCCATATAAGAGCTGCATTATCTCCAAGCAGGGCTGCTTGGGTAGGTCTTTCTCGCGGAATCTATACCTGCTCCTGGAATGGTGCTCATTCCATGAGAAAGATGCAAGTGAGTATCGCCTCTTCACATGGTTTGGTCATTTGAACGTTTCCCCAGTCACACAGGAGCTCCTTGTGAATAAGTGGCTTCCATGTGGTTGGGAGAAGGAAGAATATTTCATTGAAAGGTGAGGATGGCTGGATTTCCTGATGAAAGCAATCTGCTGGCTGTCATCTGACATAGACAGGGTGCAGGGCAGCAGAATAAAGGCTAACTTCCAGAATTGCCCATAGAGGTGGAGGGGCAGGCAAAGGATGATGTGTAATGTGGTGGTAGTGGCAGCTTCCCCTCAAAAACAAAACAGCATGGGCTGGCCTTGTGGGGGGTGGAGAGGAAGGTTAAAATGTAAATATAGTGGCAGCTGATATGTTCCAGGTTCTCTAGTTTCTGCGGAGCAGGACAAGTATGAAAGAAGTGAGTCACTCAGTCTCATCACAGGGCCACATAGGCAGCCCATTTTAGCTTCTCTGGCTTTACAACACTGGTGAGATCATGCAGTCTAGTTTTCTCTGGGGTTCATAAAGCTCATGCCCCTGCTCACTTCCCTTTGGGTATGGCAGCACACAACAGCCAGCATGCAAAATATCCAAAGGATTTCTCCCCACCCCCAGCTGGGTTACGTTAATCTGTAAAGCTAGTTGCACAGGCTGGTTAGAGCCTACCCAGCAGAATGAAGTATGCTTTGCACATGTGTACAGCAGAGACTGATCACACTAAAATAGCACTCTAAATCTCCATAGTTTGGGGCCAGCTGCACAAGCAACAAGTCTGGAGAGCAACACCAGGGTAAAAAGCCATAGATTCATCCTCTCAACAAGAACCAATGAAATGTCCTTTGAATTGCATTTGTTTTGTTATAAAAACTGTATTTTCCTCCTCCTTTTAAAACAGTGAATAGCTGTCACATGGCAACAGAAAAATAAAACTGTTTTTTAAATAAACAAAAACAAAAAACACTAATGAAAATGTTTTAGCTCCTAAACTCAGAAGATGTCCATGGGAAAATAAAAATTCCCTTAAAATAATAATAAATAATGTTTTTCTCCTATACACTTAAAAAAAAATCTGTACATAATTATACAATGTAACAAAATACCTGTTGTCCAGAGCAAGGCTGTCATCTTTAGCTTAGATCTTCAGTGAAGGAGAATACAGATCCATGCTTGGATCTGCACATTTCTCATGATGTGAAAATCAAACTCCCAGAGTCGTTCGGTCTACAGCAAAGCTGGTAAACATAACATGCAAAGAAAAGCGGAGCTACCACTAATAAGGAAGGTAGTAACATCTGCATGCAGGAAACTGCTGACATAAGCATGGCTGACATCCTTTTGAGGGACAGTTGCACAGGGAAAATATCTGAAGTTCCAATAAAGCATTACAAAAGAAAAAAAAACCCTGCAAAGGTGCTAGGGGTCTCAAACCAGGGCCTCCAGCAGGCTCCAACACCTTGCCACCAAGTCAGCATATCTACTGAAGGAGTTGTGGGTACCACATAAACAGCATTACAGGTCTCACCAGCTGACACAGCACCTAGGCAGCTGTCCCAGCCTAGGGAGCCAATGAAGCTTTGCCTGGCTCAATACAGCCTTAGTCCTGGGACCTCCTCATCATTGTGAACAACCCGTCTCCTACCAAGATGGCCATTCCAGAATGCATATTTACTTGTCCCACCCTTCTCACGTAAGCAGCAGCTGTTGGCACTGCAACTGCCTCTAGTGCCTTCTTCCCTGTCTTACGTTATGTACCTGGGTGCCTACCTACTCCGTAACTGAGGGCGCTGCTCCTGTTACTGCCTGGAGTCATCAGCAAATACTGATAAACTCAAAGACACACAAGTAGCTACTGGTCCATCACACACAGTCCCTGAGCCACAGAGCCAGCTTTTGGCAAAATGAGGCAAGTAAATGAGTCAATCAGTTTTCCAAACACATTCTTCAGCTATAAAGGGTGGTCAAATGTACACGCACGTCAAGATGGCACTTAGTGAACTATTACAGGTGAGTTATTCCTTTCTTAAGGGTTCTGCCTCCTGGCAACGTGTGAGGGGGCAGATGGAGACATCTTAGTGATAGAATCTGTGACTGTTCGTTTAATCTTCACATTGTGCACAGTAGATCAGTTTGGTGGGAACTGCAGGACTTCATACCGCAATCAGTTCCATATCCCTAGGCCATAACGTAGTTCTCCTTGGGCTATTCATGCTCCTCAATATATTTTGGTCAGGAGACATACTAGGGTGGGGGAACATGCATAGCGTGACTGCCACTTTTCTTCTTGCACAGCTGGGGGAGTACATTTCTTGAGTAAAAGCTCACAATTAAAAACAGCAGAGAAAAATAGTATCAGTTCCTTGTTTCTTTTTGGTTAAGCAAAAGTGTGGTTTGATATTAGCACTTCAAGTCAAAATCTGGGAGAAGATTCATATTGTTGCCACATAACAATACAAAAGAGAGACAGAGACAGAGAGATGTGTACCGACATATCTGTTGAAGCAAATGCAAGAACCATCAAGCATGTTGCTTGCTGTTTGCGCATCACATGCAAAGCACTATGACTTTTCCAGGCATCACTCCACAGCAGCAAAAAAAGGATCTCCTTCCTTCTCTCTGCAGACTCTGCCTAATCCTTCTGGTTGGTAAGCACATCCTTGCTGTTGGTGCTGATGTCAAATCAGTACAGGAGAGCACTATGGCAATGCAGACAACATTAGGTTCCTGGTGCACCATCATCTTGCAACTGTCCTGCATGGCAGATCACATTCTGGGATCTTAGTCAGAAGCAGGACTCTTGGGATTCTGGGTCATTATGGATCGGAAGCTTGTCATGTTCCTGGGGTTGCCCATTGTACAAGACTGTATACCTACAGAAAAGGAGGAAGGGAGGGAAAGACCACATTAGAACAAGTGCAAGAAATGCCAGGGGCGGGGAGAGCCTTTCTGAAATGCCTAAGCAGGGTGTCTCTTAACAAGCTACATTTGGGGGGGGGGGGGAACCATGACTGGTTAAAGCGATGTAAGAGTGCTTTAACTGTATCATGTGGATGTGACCTAAGAACATGTGCACTAAACTACTTGGCTGTGGAGAATGACTTTAATTTGAAATGTAGTGACTAAAAGGAAAACCAAGTATTTCTAGTTATCCTGCATCATTTGGATACACAATTATCAGACGCAGTTAGCTGTACAGATTAGCAAAAATATTTATCCTATTTAGTACAAACACAAACTTTCACAACTCTCCTATATAGACAACTTGTGGACATATCACCTCAAAGGATCAGACCCATAAGGGAACCCACCTTAATAATATTGTCCTTGCAACCTGGTCAGTTCCAAAATTTAGTAGCAGCGCTTTTCACAGGCCAACTCTGCTTGGTATGCCACATTTTGGGGGCCTGATACAAGCTCTCTGGTGCACTGCCCAGTCTGGCTGGGGCAGTACTGAAATATGATGACCATTTGTTGTGGGAAGAGGCTCCAAACTGAGCCCAGAGTTCTACTCCTGCACCAACACATCATCACATGCTGATTTTCTATTGGGAAGGAAGTAGCAATCAGGCTTAATCTAGACCTCTTTCATTTTTTGGGTGGTTGGAGAGAAAAGCACCCAAACAGTACAGGTATCACCAACCACACAGATACATCCCTTATGAGTTAAACAAGAGAGGGAGGGAATGACTTAAAGGCATATGGGTACTTTCTGCTAACCTGTAGGTAAAAACGTAACTAAGGATACTTCAAGTTTTAACTAGATAGTCTCCTACCCCACTCCTGAATTCGAACTGGGGCCCTGGGGAAACTTATGGGACAGAAGGTGCAAGGTATAATTTAAAAAAGAAATCTAGAAAAAAGTTGGTGTCAAGTATTATGGCCCGATAATCTTCCCGGCTCACATTTTCTTAAGGTACAAATATACAACTCTAGAAATCAGTTCCACCTGGCTGCTGCAATTTTAAATAACATCCACTGTTTTTCACACTTCCCATCTCACTAAGACCTGTTTCCCTTGGTTATATGAAAAAGAGAAAGTAAATAATCCCCAATTCTAATGATTCAGGCTTACAGTTAGCAATTGCTTAGGAGCCCAGACTAGGCTATTTTAGTAGATGTGTTGCCTTGAAATAAGCCTTCCACCATCTGTTCAGCTCTATAATTACAAATGCAAACAACATAATTCACAATTGCATCATAAGAACACAAAGCAGAGAGATTAGGATGACTATGTTTGTTATTACATGCTGTGAAGCATCTGTTTCTCTATCATTTTAGGGCACAGGTGGGAAGCAAGCCCTGTTGAGAATAGCCTCTGTTTTTTTATGACCAGTCAGTAGTTCACACTGGAAGGTTTAGATGTAGAAGTAGTTGCTGGAAGCAGCTGATTTGGCACAATCATATGCACATCAGTTAGTGAACACAAGGCACTTTAAGACTTGTACATCAATGAACATGGCTCATCTGCTCCTTCAGAGGGAGTCTAACCCCATCCAAGGGAATCACCCACTAACAGCACCTCAGTCTTATTGGGATAAAGGTTCAGTTTACTGGCTCTCATCCAGTTCATTACCGATGCCAAACATTGGCCTAGCACAGGCATAGGCGAACTCAGTTCTCCAGATGTTTTGGGACTACAACTCCCATCATCCCTAGCTAACAGGACCAGTGGTCAGGGATTATGGGAATTGTAGTCTCAAAACATCCGGAGGGCTGAGTTTACCTATGCCTGGCCTAGTACATCCAGTGCCACACCTGCAGGTGTAAAGGAGAAACAGAGCCACGTATCATCAACATACTGCTGACAATTATTTTTATGCTGATGCTGATGGTGCTTTTCTTACCAAATAACGTGAAGTGACTCACATTAAAACAAAATTAAAAACAATAGAAGCCTAAAAACACAGCGATACAAGTAGAAGGGTAAAAAAAATGCACAACAAAGCCCTGTAGTGGCTTCATGTAGATGTTGAACAGCACTGAGCCCTGTGGCAACCCCACATTGAAAGCAGCATGGAGCTGAACAACCCCAAGTACCCTCTGGAGATAGCCATCCAAGCAGGAAGAATCACAAAGGGGAACTACCCATATGCTTTGCGTGCAGAATATCCCAGGTTCAATCATGCTTTAATCTTTTGAAAACTGAATTTCAGGATGTTTTAACCTAATCTCAACCCTCCACTGCCAAGTTATCGGGGAGCTCTCTTTTTACCTGTAGTCCCAAGGTTCTATGATCTACAAGGTTTCGGAGAACAGAAAAACACATTTATTATGAAAAGCAAATGTACGTTTTGACTTCCTCTGCTCTGTTATGAGAAAGCAAACCTTTATTAAATATATTTCCTCATCTTCTTCCGCTGCTGAAAGTTTACTGAACCTTTTAGTAAACCTTTGGCAGAAAAAAGGAAGCGGAAGAACAGAAATAATTAATATTAAGTCTTACTTTGTTGTGACAGAGTAGAGGAAATAAAAATGTACTGCTTTTAATAAATCTCTCCCCCCCCCTTTTGAACCAGAGCAGCCTGAGACTAGTGTTTTTTGCACAGTGTTCTGTGGAAAGCTTGGACCTGTTAAAGTATGTGACTCATAGGAGTCTAAGAACAACTTTCAAAAATTGTCAGAAATAATTTAGCCACATGGGCTTTAAAAACTGGACAAAAGAGAAGCGTGAAGAATCATTATGCAATACCTTCCCCTCACAGTTTCTTCTCTAGCTCAGTCTTAGGCATAAGGCCTCTCCACCCCCAAAATTAAAAAGCTGTGTGCATGCACAGGGAAGCAAATACCTGTATGCATGACCACAACTGACCTCAGACTTGAGATTGAAACCCAGGATTCAGACATAATGGTGCATTATTGATAATAGGGTATTGAAGGAGAAGACTAGAGGGGAGGAGTATTCAGATCCATGGGACACAGAGTCAGGTAATTTTTAAAAACAAAGTACAATCTATTTTTTAGATTTAAAAATAAAGCCAGGAGCCAATAATTACAGGGAAAGTTAGCTAAATTCAGCTTTTTAAAAGTCTTGCTCACAATTCTAAGACGTACAGGTAGTACCAAGATAGAATTTTAGGAAGCAGTAACTTTAGCATCACATACAGGACACAGTCAAAACCGTGATGGTTCAAAGGGCTATTTTGCGTGGTCTTTTATTCATCTCACTTTTTCCCATTACCTAATGCAGTCATTAAATCTGCTTTTCAGAGGGTCAGAGATTACTTAGTAGTTTATCTTGCCTTACTTTATCCCAGAAACGGAAATAGCTGTGGAATTACGGCTGTTATTCTACAGTCTTGAGACATTTCAGCAATCGACAATAGAAATAGTTATTTCCGGAGTTGCTTTATTTTAAAAATGAGACAATCCTCCCATAGCTCTAAATTGCTGCAGCATAACAAAACCCCATAAGCATTAGAATACACTTCTGTCAATTCCACATACTTTGTGTCATCACAGATAGTTTGATGCAGTATTAGTTATAGCATGAAGCTGGTTTCAAATACAGAAGTTTTTATGAGAATTTCTCAGAGCTCACAACCTCATGTTGAGCATGAATCACCACAGAAAGCTCTCTCTGGGAAATAGCGACATGATCACGCTCTGACGACTACCAGTTCTGCTTTCTGTTATTTCTTGTGCTCACTTAACTCCCATCAAAGCAATAAGATGGAGGACATTCTGTGAGTCTGCAGTCCCTTAATGGTACACAGCCCGCCCACCTCTCTACAGAGTTCGGTGGGGGGAAGTTTCCACTGATCACCAGTAATTACTAGTTTGTGGTGCTGGTGCTGAGTCACCCAACAGCACATTTGCCCTTATTCTCAAGGCAACTCCCGGCTGTTATACAGCAGCAGGCTGTGAACAGGAACTAGTCCAAAAGTAGTCAAGATAGTGCCCTCCAGATGTTGTTCAGCTATAACTCCCATTCTCTCTGATCATGGGCCAAGCTGGGTGGAGCAGATGGGAAATGGAGCCCAACAACAACTGGAAGGGCACTACGCTGGCTACCCCTGATCTAATTCTTTAGAACTTCTTGATGATGTGCTTCAGTTGATACCAGTGTCTTTCCCAGAAAGGGCTGGCCCTGCCATGAGGTAATGTGAGGCAACTGCCTCAGGTGGCAGGATCCATGGGGACAGTAGATGTGGGCTCCAAGGAATGCATCACCTGCTTCTGTTGCTGCCACAACAGCTGTAGCATACTCCTTGGTGGCTGAATCTGCCACTTCCTCGTTTGCCCCTCCCCATGGCGGCTCTGCAGTGGCCTTTTGGTGAATAGGAGGTGCTGCTGGTTTCTTCCCACCCTTCTTTATTCCGCCCCATTGTTTCTGATGTAAGTTTTCACCCACCCCTTCTTCCCTGGCAGAGGGGGTGCCATTTTGTGGTTTGCCTCAGGTGTCAAAATGTATTGAGCCAGTCCTGTCCCCAGAGATTAGATTCAGAGTCATTCATAAGCACCCAACTGGCACTGTCCTAGTTATGTTCCTGTGAGGAATAGCTGTGTTTTTCAAGAATACATTCAGCACTCTTATTACTCCAAACAGACAAACAGACTGGATCTCACCTCTTTGGGTGTGGGAGGATGAGGCCATAAGTACAAAGTGGAGGTACTGACTCGCTCAGAAAAAGAAATGTTCAAAACTCATATGCTTATGTGAACCAAATAATCAAACCCATCCTAACATTTGCAGTCTTAGGCTGGAACTAGGCATTTCAAATGACACAAGGTGTCTGCTGAAAAGGGCACAGTGAAAGTGTCCAGATGCTTCAGGAGGCTATGAAGAGAGGGTGGATAGCCAGCTCTTTCAGAATGTGTTAAAAACCAGCTCTTTGTATATTTGCTGACAAGTGGGAAGAAAAGAAAAACTGCTTTCTTAGTGACTTACCCACTCAAAAGTGGCATATCCACTCAAAAAGTGGGTGGGTGGGTGGGTAGGAAAGAACACACGTTTATATTCCTGGGAGAAACAGCCATTTTGTTTGTTTTGCTTGCTGAGTGAAAGTATACCATCACCTGATGGGATTTAAAATTGCCACAGTCTTTGTTCCTCAGTAAAATATCCTCAAGAAAATATCTGTCTCAGTAGCTCACATTTCATTTGTAGGGTTTTATCAATGTTGGTGATTCCAGTGTTAGATTTGAACTTGCTCATTGTGGTCAATCTAACTTTTCCATCTTGGCCAACAGTACTCAGCCTCCTGATCTTTCATAAATTTACAGAGTCTTTCTAGCTTATTTCCCAATTTTATACATTATTATTATTTTATTTCCTAATTTATTCTAAGAAATGGAACATTAACGATAACACTGACCGTAATTTTTCGAACACATGAATCTAGTAGGACTTGACAACCCCTCCTCCACACACCAGTTCCCCCAAAATATGGATAATGAGAGATATTCTGTTTCTTTCATGGGGGTGGGGAGAGAATTTCCTCTGAAATTTTCTGGGGCTAGTTGCCCCTTAAAATATTGTGGCCTGCCAGGAAGTGTGGCCAGCAGAAAGAGAGCCCTGTGCACAGAGTGGAAACTTTTTAAATTAACGCCAAAAAGAGTGGTGGGGGTGAAGGAAAACCCTTTGCCACATTATAAGGCTAAGTAAGATAGCTGACAGCTCCCTCTAAGACATTTCAGAGACATCCTCCCACCCTGCCACACTCCTCACCACCTGAATAATCTTCTAGGATCCAAAGAATGGACCAAAAACATAGTATAGTAAGATGAATATGAGAATTAAGTAAAGTCAGAGAAATCCTTGGAGACAGGGGGAAATACAGGAGAGAAGAGAAATTCATGGCCAACTCTCCTTTTAGGCTAATAATGGGTTTCTCCTCATTGGGAGGCAACTGCCCTGAATGGAATATGAATCCTACTTGTCTAGTTTGGATGCTGCTCATGTCTAAGCAAAAAAAAACCCCAACCCCCAGCACTTGTGTGTCTGCTGAGGGACATGGCTGTGAAAGCTCATTTAAGTTGCTTAGTAGAGGTCAGGAGCTTGCTGCTCTCACTGCATCCATCACAGTAATCATTACTTGAGCTGGGAAGTTTAAGCATGAAGGAAAAAGAGATTTCTCTGCACCCCCACCTGCTCTCTCACCTAGAGATGAAGCAGGGGGCTTCCACTCTGTCTTTTCCACTTCCTTAAAACTACCTTTTTTTGTGGAGTGGTTCTGCCTTCTGCATCTTCAAGCAGGCTACTGAGCTGCAGCGTATGCTGTTAGTGCACAGCTCCTGTTCATTCCAGCGCAGTGTGTAAAACTGTCCCCCCGATTCTCCCCCTCTGCAATCCTTTTAATGGCACCTGCCAAGATACAATGTCTATGGCAGCTGTCTGATTCCAATGCCCCTTCCCTGTGGAAATCAACATTCTCAGGTTGGGAGGCAATAGCTCTCAACTGATCACTGAACACATACAAACTATGTGTTCACAGAAAGGCACTGGACATAGTGAAAGATCCATCGCATCCTGGTCACCGTCTGTTTGAACTTTTGCCATCGGGACGGAGATACAGGACGATGACAACAAGAACAAGCCGTCTTAGAAACAGCTTCTTCTCCAGAGCAATTGCGGCCTTGAATGGGAAGCCTGGACTTTGAAGTCATCTAATCTTATCAGTTATGTTTTATCATTGTATGGTTTTAATCAGTGTGTATGGTTTTAATCAGTATTTTTGTAGTTGTTTTGTTTTTTAGTAGAGTGCCCTATCTGGGTGGATGGAACAGCCAAGTAATTTCGTTGTCCCCGAAGGGGACATTTATAATATATTTATAAATATATTATGTCCCGAAGGGGACATTTATAATATATTCTATATTCTATATTCTATATTCTATATTCTATATTCAAACCACACCAAATGACAGAAGGACTAAAGGCATTTACACCTGCAAAAAGAGTGCTACCCTGAATCTTTTTTTAAAGTTGGACACTCTGGTCTGCGAAAAGATGGAAGAGCCACAGAGAAAGCACAGAAGGTCCACAACTGGGTGCACATTGTGGATGTCCTGCAAAATGTGGGTGGACCAAGCATGGCTGTTGTGGAGTGAAAGCCTTGTGTGGAAAGCACTTCATCCAAGGCTATGAAATTATGATTTTTTAAATGGCACAATCTTAAGGATTCTGTCTCCAACAGTTTGTCTATTAAAAGAATCCATTGTAATAAGTTTTGTTATTACTTTTTTTTAACAGTGCAGAAAGTTCAACAACATCCTTCCCCCGCAAAGAAACTTGGTTCAAAACTTTGTTCCCTGATCATTTTAAATACATTATCTCCCCTGCAGCCCCAGGTCCTAACCCTAGACAGCTTTCCTGCCCTTATCATTTTGTATCTGCATGAGGTTTTAATGCCAAACCAACACCTACCCCTTCTCTCAGAAGCTGCGTTGTGTTTTGCTGCTGACAACTTTGTTCACCACATACTGATTGTTCACAGTCATTCCGTAATATCAGACCGCCAACCATTGTCACAGGCCTTGTTGCCAGAAATGAAATAAAATACAGATTCATAACAAGCCTAATTAGGAGAGTAATAATAGGTTTTGTGCAGCCTTCTACTGCCTTAGAAATTACACTCTTTCCCAGGAGGAGGAATTTACCGCTTCCCACATATGTAATGTGGAATAATCTCACAATATGTTTAGTTAAGCTAAAGCAAGCTGGTTTAATTCTGTAAATACTACATGTTATCAAAGAATGCAACCAGGGTAAATAAACAATCTCAACAATAAGAAGTATTACAAAACTGACATAACTGAGCTTTGCATTTCCTGAAAATTAAAACTTGTTTTGTAAAGTGTTTCCTGCTACTGGTAATCACAAAGAACAAGGGTTTTTTCTATACCGGATCACTGCTACAGCACTCTGCCTTAAAAACTATGCAATTATATAAGCAAGCAAGGCTCGATGGCAATAACTATTCCTGGTTGTTTGTTTTACAGGTATCCTGTGTCTGACCATGGAGGTTAGAAGCAGCTGAAAACCTAACCAGAAGCAGGCAGCATGTCAACATTTTCTTATAGGTCTAATTTGCAACATCTCTGACATGGTTCATGCCAATATTGATGTATGTTGCTTGGGTGAGAGTAGCCGAGTTAGCGTAGGGTTGCGAACAAGTGTGATGGCAAATTATTATACTTTTCCATGCACCTATTGAAGTATTTGGAAAATAACTGTGTGTCATTTTCAACACAGTTTCCTGGTAGACATCCAAATCACCACATAGCCAGAAATTACATGTGTCTGACCCTTAAGTGCCCTAAGAGTCCAACAAGCAGATGGTAATAACATAGCAAACCTAGAACTAAGTCACAGTGTTCCTCAAGCTCACGGGTGCATCAAGTTGTTCAATACTCCGGTTGCCAAAACAAACAGAAGCTGAAGGTGAGCTGAACCCTTTAATTAAGAAATGCTACTTCAACAACCTCCTGTAATTGAAGCAGATGAGACTGTGTTTATTACACCAATACAAATTATGATTATTAGCCCAGTGGTGCAAATAAAAATTCAGTGACCCATTACAAGACAGCCAGCGGTCTAATAATAATAATTTTTTTAATCTTTTAAAAAGGACAGTATGTTTCATGTTACTAATCCTTTGGGTAATGGCTTTGAGCAACTTACACTTTAACCTAAGGGCTATATTGTTAATACATATAAGCATTTTAAACTAAAATAAGGCCCCCCTCCAATGAACACAATAAGGAGCAGCCAGATACCCAGCTAATCTTTTTAAAACCCAGTTGCCATGGTTGCATTCACAATCAAGATGCTCACACATTCCAAAAGTGCCTGTCTTTGAGACTGATATAATGCTAAAACTCGGTGAATTAAAAAAAAAAAGTACTAGAGGATAAATCTGCATAGCATCCTTTCACGCAGAAGATGTATTCAACATTTATTCCAAGCTATGCTTGGATAGCTACCAAATGAATCATATACTTTGCAAATCTGGTAGCATCTGAAGGGTTTCCTGAGAATGAGGAATCCCAATACAGACTTGGACCTGATATAAGATGGGACTTCCATTATGGACCATTCTGCAATTTGCTGAGCTGCAATTACAACCACCTATGAAACAAAAAGTTCGTTTGATGGAAAACTGCTACACAATAGCTTAGACAATTTCTTTAAGTCACGCAACTCAGTTTATGATCAAGTAATGTTAAGCAATTAGTAACTTTAAGCTTTCTATAAGATAGGAGGGATAGGATCTGGCAAATGAGCAGAGAGAGGAGTTTTTTTAAGGGGATGAGGCACCTTGATCCATGCTGCCACTTGCTTTATTTCACATAGTGATGGGATTTTGAGCATGGCTCTGAAGATAACTATTATTATTATTATTATTATTATTATTATTATTATTATTATTATTATTATTTCTACCCCACCCATCTGACTGGGTTTCCCCAGCTACTCTGGGCGGCTTCCAGCAAAATATTAAAATACAATAATTCATCAAATATTAAAAGCTTCCCTAAACAGGGCTGCCTTCAGATATCTTCTAAAAGTCAGATAGTTGTTTATTTCTTTGACATCTGTGGGAGGGCATTCCACAGGGCGGGCGCCACTGTGGTTTTAACCATCAGTATATTTCAAATGGGAGACAGCTATTCTTCAGGCACTCTAGTCCCAAGCAACATTCTGAATTGTGCCCAAAAACAAACTGGCATCCAGCACGGGTTCTGGCAAACTATGGTCTGCAATGCTTCAGCCAGTTGCATTTTGCACCAGTTGTAGTTTCTGGATAATTTTCAAAGTCAGTTCCACACCAAATACATTGCAGTAGTCTAGTAAGATGTTCCCAGGGCATGGATTCCTGTAGCCTTGATTTTCTTCTTTTTTCTTTTTAGTAATAAGAACTTCACTTGGGAAGATAAGAACAGCCGGGTCTGATGAAATCGTAAGTCACAGCTAATGTAGGCACTTACTATCAAATAGCTCCCATAAACTCTAATGTGTAATTTTAGGAGTTGATAACACAGACTTCCATTTAAAAACCAGGAAATTTAAAATGAACCATACAACCTTTTCAAGTTTTCAAAGATGTATGTGTAAAAAAACAAACCCCAAACTACAAGTATAACATTGTGTCAAAATAGCTGCCAGTTTTAATTGTTGAGAGAGGCTCTCAGATAGGTAAGGAAACCACATTTCCTGAAATCACATAGTGGAACTAGTTAGCTGAATCCAGCCTCAACAGTTTCCTTTAATAATAAGAACACCTTGCACTCATAAGTTTACCATTTCAGAGATTCCTTTCTACTTTTTGCCTCTTCAATGATCATAGACAGGTTTTCAAATCTTCTCCACTGCCCCAAATGTAAGAACTTTGAAGGTGAAATACAGAATCTTAGATTCAATTGGTTTCATTTTTTACAGCACTGTAAGCTATTGTGGGACAAACACATTGCAACTGCTTTTAGGAGCATTCACACAGGGGAATGGCTTGAAACATTTCAGAAAGTGCCTGTAGAAGACTTGTCACTTTAGCTGTGGGGCTCTTTTGTTTGAGAGACTGGAATTCTAAGTAATTTAAAGGAACGCGTCCATAGTGCTTGCTGAGAAAACTAGATAGAGCCACCCACCTATAGAAGCAAAGACTTTTCTGTTAAATTGAAGGGTAGCAATGAGTCCTCTTTTACTGGGCCATGTTTATGTTAGTCCTGTCTTTTACTTGTATAGCTGTGTTTTTGGGTTTCTTACTTGGTTGTTTTTAATTACTTTTGATGTAAGTTGCTTTGGGTGAGACAAGTGACTAACAAATTATAATATAATATAATATAATATAATATAATATAATATAATATAATATAATATAATATAATATAATATAATGGAATAAATAGATAGATAGATAGATAAGCAGAGAAAGATCATGTAGGAGGTACAATTTGTACCACTTGAAGTGTGATCATAACATACATTTCTTCCGAACAGCAAAACATATTTTTCAGGGTGGGGATGTGGAGAATGGGATGCTCAGTCTAAATCTTATGTCGTGTTTATAACCTTTTGAAAATAAGAAATAAATGGGAACTTGGCCTATGCTGAAATGAAGCCTTTTTGGACATGCCAGTTCTTTCATGTGGTGATTTTACCATCCTCCCAGATAATGAATAATTCCATCCCTGACACCCCCTTGTTGCTTCACTGCATTGTACATTCATCCAAATACTTCACTAAAACTAATCTTTTCAAAGTCTCAACATAAGATTTATTGGAATATGTCAGGACTCAGCATGTGCTGGAATAAATGTGACCTTTAAACTAATATTTGGGTTCCTTCCCATCGTGGCAGCAATCCTAGTTTTGATATTTTTCACCTTTTCCTTTAGTCATAAAGCATTTTCCACCAGGCATGAGAATCAAACTCAGATTGCAAGTCCCTCAACTGGCACTTGAAAAGCTCAGTTTGGAAATGGAAGGAATAATGAATCCCCCAAATTAGGACTGTGTTAGGGATCCATGTGTTTATAGAGATCTCACCATTTTGTTGCATAATAGGAAGGAAAAGCAATTAACAAAGCACTGTGAGATACTGCAGCTATTACTTGAATTTGATTTTCATGGGCAAAGAAAAATCTAAAGGAAAGGACAGGTGATGCACACTTATTTATTTATAAGTGTAGCTCTGCTTCCCCACATTTAGGGGCCCTCAGAACAGCAGAGTTCATTTCGTTCTCAGGCACTACTAGCATCACAGAGTTTGGCATTAAGCTGTTGTGACATTTGTCAAATGCCCTGCAGTGGACCTCTTGGAAATCTGTGTTTATTTCTTAATGCTGCCTACCTAATAAACCAGGCATAGGCAAAATCCGGCTCTCCAGATGTTTGGGACTACAATTCCCATCACCCCTAGCTAACAGGATCAGTGGTCAGGGATGATGGGAATTGTAGTCCCAAACATCTGGAGAGCCGGAGTTTGCCTATGCCTGTAATAAACTATTGTTTCAAATGCAAAGTCATCTTTTGTTTATAGCTAAGAAAAATAGAAACAATGAATTATTATTGTGATCAGCCATCTTAAAAACAGTAAATCCCCCTATCAGGGGAGCTATTACGGTAGCCCATTCATTTGATCTTTGATGTGATTAAATTCCAACATTCAAAGATTTACATGAGCAATTTAAACTTTATTATCTCTGTGGCTGCCTTACTGTTCCATCTTCAAATGGTTTAGAATTGCACATTAATCCCTTGTTCTGTAGATATCTCTGGAGGGTCTTTTCCATGCAATGGCACTTAGCTTTGTGAGATAATAACTGTATGTAATCATAAAATCTTCATAGCCATCAATAGAACAGTCTGCCATCATGTTAAACAAGATTTTCCAATGGCTTGAGCCAATTTAATCATATACCGGTACTCCTGAATATTTTTACTACCGGGGGGGGGGGCAGTTCAAAAGTCAAAATCAAAGGATTTTTTTATGTTTGATCATTTATTTAAGCCATCAGATGTGCATACTCAAAGTATCAACCCAGCCATACAAAAAAAGAAGAGAGAAACTTCTCAAAATTTAAAAGTATTTAAAAACATTATGCAAGACCTTACCATGATTAATTGCTGCAGTTTTAAGCAAATTCTCATTTAATCCCAATAAGAAACCATGAAGTAGTAACCTGTGGATCAACTGGAAATATGGCAGAAGCTACTGTGTAACTGGGACTCTTAAAGTCAGTCTGACCACTATCTGTATTAATGCAATATTTTTCATTCTCCTTTTATTTTAGGCTATAAGCTCCTCGATGGCAGGCCCTCCTCTATTTGTATTTTTACTGTTGTGCTTATGAATATTCATAACATTTATATAAAGTAAAAATAATCAGTAAATCAGCTGCATCACTTTAACTTATTTTCTTTTAAAACAGAGTTGGACAACATGCTAAGCCAAACCATGGCTTAGTCCAGAACAGCAGCAAAACAGCAGGGGAGGAGCAAAGTGCCTGTGATCTTTTCAGGAGACTGAATGTTTGCTCATAAGGACTAAGTCCTTAGCACTATATGCCAGCGAGCAGTACATCTCTTAGCCTAAACTAGCAAACAGGGCCATCACTAAGACAGAACAGGATCAATACAGCTACCCCATTTCAAGGGAAAGTGGAACTAAAACATGACTGGAAAAGAAAGAAGAGCAGGAATCCCAGTGGTCAGAAGCAGTGTTTCAATTACCTTGCCTAGATATTCACTCTCAGTATAATCATTGCACATATATTAGTTCACATCAGGTATCTAACTTCACTTAAACTTTATATGGATACTAATTACCAAGAGCAATCACTGCCTAAGTATACAGAGGTGACATACAGTCATACAATGGATCCCAAACGCCTTGGTACTCTGACATTTTGGCTTCCAAACGCCGCAAACCCGGAAGTGAGTGTTCCTGTTTGTGAACGTTCTTTGGAACCCAAACATCCGATGGAGCTTCCACAGCTTCTGATTGGCTGCAGGAGCTTCCTGCAGCCAATCAGAAGCCGTGCTTTGGTTTCCAAACGTTTTGGAAGTCAAATGGATTTCCAGAACGGATTCTGTTCGACTTCCGATGTACGACTGTATATGTATCTTGGGGCCAGGGAGGTGGGCAGAGCCAAGTGCAAAACAGTGGCTCAGAGAGCACAGTCACTCTTCTACAAATCATACAGCAACCTGCCAGCAGAACCCAATTTACCTTCTGCTCACCTGTACTCCAGAATACATTGAAATATTGGGAAGAGCTGAATGTTGTGATGTTGCAAACATCCCACCGGCAACAGCATTTCTGCTTGCTTGCTGGTACAATCTCCCCTCTGCTCCTCCCATGTGCAGTTCTGGGGGTTCTCCTGACACTTCAGAGTGGATTTTGGGGAGGCGGAAAACCCCAGTGCAAGTCCTTACATGGGCTTCTGCTACCGGTAGTGGGACAAGTTAGTTGAATCTGGCCCATTTTGTTCTTGTGTATAGGACATCCCTTGGGGATGTAGAATATCTCCAAGGTCAATATCAGCATGACTTTGTCTAAATGCCATCTTCTCATAGCAGGAGGGCAAGCTACATCCAATACTTCCTGCCTTTGAAAGGAAACTGTGCCTGTGCATTAAATGTGAAAAGAGCAGAAAGACAGAATGAACCAAAGTGTCGCTAAATTCCCATGATGTTCTTTACATGAAACCTATAGTAAACATCAGTGCAATACAATTTCTTCAAACGCAGGCAGAGTATTTGCCTGGCAAAACAGCATGCTCAGGGGGGCTTGTATGGTGAAGCCTGATATGTTGTGCACTGTGCACACTGCATCTAACATGCGTGCTCTCTGACAGTGTGACAGCATCTCTGACGGTGTGACAGTGCTGCACACCAGGCTGCCTTCAGTTCACTGCATCTTTTTTTGTATGAGGTAAAAGTTTTCCAAGGTTCAGTAGTCAATGCTTTTAGAATAAATACCCCTCAGGTACTTCACACAACATTTACTGTCACCAAAGCTTTCTCGGTGTAGTTGATGATTAAACACAGCAGCAAAGAGCTGGCATGTACATGAGAACAATTTCCTAGGCAAAATTAGCTTCCATGCAGGCAAAAGTGCATCAGACAGCAACTAACGAGTAGTTTCACTGAACTGCAGAAGACCCTCTAGAGCAGGGGTGTC
Source organism: Darevskia mixta (assembly GCA_034641385.1). Lineage (NCBI taxonomy): Eukaryota > Metazoa > Chordata > Lepidosauria > Squamata > Lacertidae > Darevskia > Darevskia mixta. The sequence goes on along the minus strand of JAWWNH010000074.1, from coordinate 1,369,848 downwards.
AAACTCAAATTCATCGGGGGCCGCATCAGCAGTTTGGTCACCCTCAAAGGGCCGGTGACCCTCAAAGGGCCGCCCTTCCCCTCTCCACTGTGTGGAAAATTTTTTTTTTCTGGTTTTCCTCCTCTAAAAGGCTGGGAGGGAGGGAGGGAAGAGAGAGAGAAGGAAGGAAGGAAAGAAGGAAAAAAGAAGGGGTGAGAAAGAGAGATGGATGGATGGAAGGAAGGAAGGAAGGAAGGAAGGAAAGAAAGAAAGAAAGAAAAATAAAGGGAGAGAGAGAGAGAGAGAGAGAAGGAAGGGAGGGAGGGAGGGAGGGAGGAGGAAGGAAAGAAGGAAGGAAGGAAAGAAGGAAGGAAGGAAAGAAAGAAAGAAAGGAATGAGAGAGGGGGGAAGGAAGGGGTGAGAGAGAGTAAAAGAAAGAGGGAGAGGGAAGGAACGAAGGGGTGAAAGATAGAGAGAGAAGAGAGGGGAGGGAGGAAGGAGGGAGGGAGGGAGGGGTAAAAGGGAATGAGACAGAGAGAGAGAGAAGGAAGGAAGGAAGGAGTGAAAGAGAGAGAGGAGAGAGGGAAGATGCTGCTTGCTTCTCCACCCCCCCACCCGAAAAAGAAGGCTTTTGCGAGGGGGGGGGAGGAGCAAGAAACGTCTCCGCTGTAGCGGAGGAGATGCTGCTCATTCTCCCCCCCCTCCACCGCTGCCTGCTGTTCGCAGGGATTGGCACAGCGCGGGGTGGTGGTGGGATCAGCAGGCTGGTGCGGGGGGCTTCCCTGACGCGGCAGAAAGCCGCGCGGGGCACCCCCGAGGCGGCAAAAAGCCGCGCTGGGCCAAAACGGCCCGAAGAAAAAAAGCCTTGCCGGGTTCCTCCGGCAAGGCAAAAATGGTGCGGGGGGCTTCCGCGAGGCGGCAGAAAGCCGCGCGGAGCACCCCCGACGCGGCAAAAAGCCGCCCTGGGCCAAAACGGCCCGAAGAAAAAAAGCCTTGCCGGGTTCCTCCGGCAAGGCAAAAATGGTGCGGGGGGCTTCCGCGAGGCGGCAGAAAGCCGCGCGGAGCACCCCCGACGCGGCAAAAAGCCGCCCTGGGCCAAAACGGCCCGAAGAAAAAAAGCCTTGCCGGGTTCCTCCGGCAAGGCAAAAATGGTGCGGGGGGCTTCCGCGAGGCGGCAGAAAGCCGCGCGGAGCACCCCCGACGCGGCAAAAAGCCGCCCTGGGCCAAAACGGCCCGAAGAAAAAAAGCCTTGCCGGGTTCTCCCGGCAAGGAAAAAATGGTGCGGGGGGCTTCCCTGAGGCGGCAGAAAGCCGCGCGGAGCACCCCCGACGCGGCAAAAAGCCGCCCTGGGCCAAAACGGCCCGAAGAAAAAAAGCCGAAAAATGGTTCAGGGGGCTTCCCCGACGCGGCAGAAAGCCGCGCGGGGCACCCCCGAGGCGGCAAAAAGCCGCGCTGGGCCAAAACGGCCCGGGGGAAAAAAACCTCTGCTCCCTTCTTCTCGCGCGCGCTGACCTTCGCCGCCCACCGCCAATCAGCGCACGCTCGCGGGCCACATGACGAGGTCTCGCGGGCCGCATTTGGCCCGCGGGCCTTGTCCTTGACACCTGTGCTCTAGAGGGATAAAAAAAATACAGTATATATAGCAAAGCTATGTCTCTGAAGCCTCTAAAATTCTAATGCAGAAATGAAGTGGGGGTTTCTCTCTCTCTCTTTCCTTTGAAGTCTGCTCTGGGATACTTGAGTCACGTTGCGTTTTTCTCTAGAACTGCATGTAAGATAACAATTAGGGAGACCAACAAACAATTAGGTAGACCTGACTAGTGGCGGACCTCGGGATCTCAAATTTCAGTAGAGCCCTGTGACACTCTGAAAGTTCCTCCAATCAGCAAACTTCCTTTGAGCCCAGATATAATATGGTCTGCCACAACATAACATGCCAATGACTTCACAAGTGATATAAAGCTTCACTAACTATATGCTAGCTCCTTACAATACAACTGTAGCATACACTGACTATTGTCATCAGATCATAGCTCCATATTCCCTCTTTGTGGTGAGCAAAATAATTCTCAGCCACAAGCAAGGCTTTTACTGAAATCATTCAAACATTTGGGAATGGCTCCCAAGTGAGCTCAGAACCAAGTACCTCAAAGGAATATGAAAGAGGTTGCAAAATTCATTTTGCATGGCCTTTGGCAGTTAAAAGGAAAATTATGGCCATGAGATGTATTTTTCAGTGGTTACTGCACTACAGCTCCCATCATCCCTGACCACTGGCCATGCTGGTTGGGGCTGATGGAACTTGTAGTCCAAAACATCTGGAAGGCACCAAGTTCAGGAAACCTGGTTTAAACCATGTTGAGTATGCACATGTCTCACATCAGGGCTGGGAAACCTGTGGCTCTGCAGATGTAGGACTCCTACTGCCATCAGTTCCAACCAGCATGGCCAATGGTAATCACCAAGGCGGCTACAATTTCCCCTGCCTTATATAAATATACCTTATGCTTCCCTCACTCCATATTTTATTGTGTTTTTAACCGACTTGGTATTGAAGTACAACTGTGAATTCCTCTTAATTTCAGACCAGCCCCCCCTGCCCGCCCAATCCATCATTTCATTGGCAATTTTCATGCTGAGAAAGTTAACAGCCTCTAATTTGGATATTTTTATGAGAATTTATTCAGAGAACTTGAGGGAGAGAATGTGTGTGTTACTGAACAGACTGTTCCAGATATGCATCTTTATGAATCAGTTTGTCACAGCTGTATCTTTGAGCCAATGAGAGCCATCTGCATTGCTCACTTCCATCCTCTGTTGTAAATCACTTCGCCTAATTAGTTCCAATTAAGTGCTTCAGGCAATCTCTTGATCTCAGTCATTTTCTTCATTTAATTGTAGTAACACATTGTGCTATCCTTAGGATCAGCACTTTTCACAGTATTTTAATCCAGTAGCTAAAGGGGTTAACTGGCCTGCAGGGTATACAGAAGGACATGATAGGAACCTCTGCCCCTCTGTCAGCCTCAAGTAATTAATAATAATTAATTGTTCTTCATACAAAAAATATTTCTACAGATACGGATGCATTAAGATATGGGGAATATGGCTTTAGTTTTCCTCACTATAACACTGACACTTCTGCCTCATTTTCCAACGTTCCCTTCACATTGCTGTGCTTGTGTTATGGAATTGTGGATTTTTGACAGGCATACTGACATGTCACACTAAATTTCATTCATATCAGTGGGAATGCTGTGACACAACAATCAACACTGGACAGCATCATCGCTCTCCTACCCTTTCCACACATAGAGTCATAGAATTGTAGAGTTGGAAGAGACCTTCAGGTTAGATTATCTAGTCCCACCCCTAACAATGTAGGAATATGTAGCTGTCCTATATGGGGATTAAACCTGCAACCTTGGCGTTATCAGCACCACACTATAACCAACTGAGCTATCCAGGCTGCTTCTGTTTCCCCTTTGATTCCTGTATAAAAACAACAGAAAACCCCACTTGGTTTTCTGAGTTAAGGTGGCAGCATTCCCCCTCCCCCCGGGAATCAAATAACATGGAAATGAACACTTTAAATGCACCATATTCCATTGGTTTTCTTAAAGTGGCTTTGGCATTATGTGAAACTGTAAATATAATGTTGAAATCACAGTTAGGGAAACATCAGAGAAATGGAATGAAGTGCTGCATAAACACAGCCAACGAAATGCAGGTCCGGGGAGGTATTCTCTAATGATTCCCATCAGCGCAAGAAATTCAATTTCAATTCAATTCAATTCAACACCTTTATTGGCATATATAAGACAACAGAATATTTATATTACATACAGTGAAAAGGGAATCTTCCTCAGCCAATTGTGTGGACCAGACTACCCCAGATTTAACTTCAAAGATTCTGGTCAAAATTTTTACCAGAGCTCTAGTGAGTGTTGGGGAGACATCTCTCAAAAGGAACTGCACCTTATGTTGTTTGTTAGGTGGGGCCTCAGGCCATGGAGAGGACGTTATAAAATCAGCACAGAAGATGTTAAAAAGAGGGCAGTCCAGAATTATATGTTCTAGAGAATCGGGTACATTCTGGCCACAGGTGCAGAGTCTATTCTGGTAAGGAATGCCTCTGAGTCTTCCAGACAACACGGAGGACGGAAAGGCATTCAGACGGGCCAACATGAATACTCTGCGGTGTAAAGGGGTCACTAAATTATAAAAATAATTGGGCATCATTCCATGATGGGGTTGCAACCCTAAGTGAGCAGGGGAGCATACCGGGGGCTGGAAGGGATTAAGTTTTTGAAATTCATTATCTAACAGCCTCTGCTTGATTAGTGCAAAAATGCGAGATTCATCAAATGGCAGGAGAGAATCCACTGTAAAACCTATTTGCCTGAGTTTAAGAGTGATGCCAGAGAACCAGGTAAAATTATGTTTATCTTTTAGTAAAGAAGTTAATAAATCTTCTGGCTCTGTATTGAAGTGAATTTTCAGCCAGTATTTAAAGGTAATGATCCAACCCCTAGTTTCTAGAAGATGCTGGCCCAGCTCTGCACATATAGCCAGATAGGGAACACATTTTGGAACTCCTAGAATTTGCCGTAGGAAAGCTGCCTGTACACCTTCAACTTTGTTATTGTAGTTGAATATTCATAGGGGGATCCCATAGAGGAGTTGGGAGGCGGTTTTTGCTTTAAAGGCTTTGACTGCTGCTGGCACAAACTGGTTACCACCAGTGAAATAGAAACGTTTAATTTGAGCCGCTGAGCATTTAGCCACGTTAATTATTCTATTTCAGTGGGTTACCCATTTTAAGTTGTAATGAAAAGAAATTCCTAGGTATTTAAAGCTCTTCACTTGTTCAATTTTTTGTTTTCCCATATGCCAGTTAGAAGGGTGCCAGTTTTTAGAGAAATTCTGTTTCTACAACAAGACATGCCCTCCATACCATCCACTCTCAAACCTGCTCCAGATGGTTGAGGGAAAATCTAGAGCAGATTTAGGGGTCCACAAGGAAGGGGGGGGGGAGAATATTCCATTTTGCATGCAGAAATCCTTGCACTGATGGAACTTTCATCTCAGTGGATTCCACCCACTAACATAAGACATACATACAAATTGCACCCATGTTGTAAGGACTTCATCCTCACACATTCATGAAATCATCACCACTGAATGCTACAAGAACGACCAATTCATTACTCTTCATATTCTGTAAAAATGACCATGTTCACTGATTTTATAGAAGCTAATGGCTTGAGAGTAAAACAGAAACAAAACCCAATTCACATAAGCCAGATTTACCCAAACAGGCTATTCTCAAAGAGCACAAATTTGAGATGTGCGTATACAGAACAAACATGGTGAGTCAAGCTAATAAGCTAATAATAAATAATCCCTCACTGCAGGGGTAAGATAAAACACACATTCTGTGCAAGAGCTTCCATCTGTGTCAGAGGAAACACATTCTAGATCAATTTGTACTGGTGAAAATATCGTGTAACTTCATTAACATTAGACCACCTCACTGCTACGTATCTCTGACAGTTTGGCGAATGTTAAGTGCACACTACCAACGAAACAAAACCTTTGTCTGGAATTCATTTACGGACTACCGCAGCATTAGATGATAATCACAACATTTTAGGTACAACATCCTCACCAATGTATCCATCTTGATAGTTAAAATTAGTCTAGGTAAAGCCTTTTCTTGTAGAGAACTCACAGTAAAACAGGCTTGATCATAATTAGGCCTGGCAGGAGCAGACTGTCAATTACAGAACAAATGCAAGAAGAACAAAGTGACATATATCTGCCTGCAGCTGTTACAGATGCTGCAGGATGACATTAAACCGGAAACTGCACTACTTGATTAATGCCTTGAGGCAATGCTCAGGTAATTACTGAAGTAAACAGGGTCAGCACTACAATGGCTGCTTTGGCACAAATTGCGGTATCCTTGTATTTTTGAGAGGGCTGAAGATTTTTGATCACACACTAAAAGAAAGGAAAAAGTAAGAAAACAAGTAGTAGGAAAAGGCCCAACAGACTGGCCAAACATGAAAACAGAACTGGCTCTCAATTTAAAAGGGAGAGTCAAAATTGCCATAAAGAACTAAAGGAAGTTTGAAATCGCCTACTGCATTTTATCCCCCTGGAGATGTGAAACTCTTACATACAAAAATGTCTGTTTCATATGTATGTGACATAAACATCTTTTTATTTCATTTGATCAGGAAATGTAATGCGTATACAAGTGAACAAAGAGGGCAACATGGTAGATTAACAGAGAACTCAAAAATGAATTATGTCTGACACTGAATTAGAGAGAGTGACTTGGAGAAGAGCAGAGAAAAGTTTGCTCTACATACTCTCGGATGTACAATATGATAGGTCAAACAGCCAACCATGCCAGTCACAATCAACAGCACAGAATGCAAGGAGTCACAGGTTGGAGCAAAGGAAGAAAACTTATTCCAACTCAATTTGCCTATTACAAACAACGGATCTTAAGGGTCAAAAGCACAGGTCTTTTGCATCTACCATTATAACCAGATTGTTTTAAAACTGGAGATGCCAGGAATTGAACCTGGAACCATCTTCATGTAAAATAGGCACATTAGCACTAAGCAACAGGCCCTCCACACCAAGTTAGAGGAGTCTTAGGGAAAAGTGGTATTTGTTTCACCATGTTCTCTGTATTATTCCCTCTTTCATTACTAAAGTCTTTTGTCGTGTTATTTTTCTGCATTTACAGCACAAATTATGGGTACTCTTCTGTCCACCAGTGCATGCAGATCTTGAAGGAAATATTTCAAGTCATACCAAAAAGCAGATTTGCTCTGTAGCTTTATTGGAAAGAGATCCATTAAACACCTGCACATGTGCATGCTAAACATACATCACTATAGAAATACACCATTCTTTCAAGCAAACAACCTGGTGGTTATTTGTTTTGATTTTAGTCATTTTGTCATTGAGTTGCTGCTCAATGTCTTGTCTGCATGATCAATTTGTTGACATATACTTGGATTTATTGCAGGTGAGAACATTCTTGGAGCATATCCTCTAAAGCTTAACATAGCATTCAAACTCACTTTAGAATTCCATATACAGTAATTTATGAAGGCAGTTCAGTTGACCCAAAGCCCTTACACATCTAAATGCTGCTTTTCTGGTACATATGGCAGTACCATTCAAAGAGCTATGACAATTATACTGTTTATAGCTCTGAAAATGGTGCTGCCATCTGCACCATGATTCACCAGGAAGGCAGAGTTCAACAGGTGGACAGTCGTTTGGTCTGCCGATCTAGCATGCTAAGTTTGTAGCTATCACCCCAGGAACCGGACTGAAAACAAAACAAGCACAACATGGATTGGACAGAAAACCTTCTAGCTTCCAACTCTGAGAAAGTTCATTTTCCAAATTTTTATTATTAGTTGCTGGAGAAAATTCTATCTTGTTGGTCACATGGTAGTATCCCAGTAGTCAATAATTTCTCATACGCCACCATTTAGCCAGTAAGAAGCTTCACAGAGGTAGAACAAGTTCTTCTCTTTTTAGATGCATCATAACAGAAGAGGACAAGAGTATTTGCTTGTATGATGTCCTGTTTGCAGATATAACTTCTTTGCTTCAATGCAGTGTAAAACACTCAATTTTCATGACAATGTTTGGCCAGCATACACGTTGGACAATGATTCACAAAAGCATTCCTGTGCTTCTCCACTTCAGTATCTCCTTAAGATGCCCCTCTTTGCTCTGGCTTTTGACCTGAGATGTATATTTTTAGAACCCATTTTGTCTTTGTGATTGTAAATTGTTTTTAACATTGTGTTTTAATTGTTGTACCCCACCCTGGGACTTTAAGGTGAAGGATGGTAGTAAAACAAACAAGGAAATAATCCAGTTAAGGTGCTACTGGAAGGAATTTTTTTAAAGAAATAATCATTTGCTTTCATTCTTTGTGTTACATTGTATGCTGCGCCATGTGGCCGCTTGTTAACAGCCAGGGCTGTATTGTTAACAACATCCTAGTTATTCTTTGTACTGTACTGGTGTACTGCTAAATCTCCCAGAACAAGGGCTTCTTTCCTTGGCTATGTGAATCCCAAATGAAATGCATCCATATATAAGGAGAGGCTAGCAACAAGAAAACTTTCCTTCCTAAAATAGTCACAGTGGTTGAGTCGGGCTAGCTATGTGTACTTCAAGTTGAAAAAATGCAATTTAAATCCTGAAGTAAGCAAAGTTGGATTCTGCATAGCATATATATGCTGCAAAAGTGATACATATTTTGCATGCATTTTATTTAGCACAATTTATTTTGTTCCATGAAGAAGAACAGAGAGCAATGCATGGCACACCAAAGCCTGGCTCTTAGGAATGGAAATTCTATTGAGTCTTCATCCCTGATTCTTCTGAGATTTAAATCAGACACTTCCAGCAGTCCAGCCATATTACACAGTAAGTTACCTCTTACGCCTTTTTTTTTTTAAATCTGTGGCCTCAGGGTGCTGAGTTCTGTGATCACTTACCCAATTTTGCACTTTTCAATGCTAAAGCAGAATGATTCATGGAATATGCACAGCCTTGGCCTTAATGGACACACCAGAAAATGCACGAAAGAGGAGAGAACAGAAAAATGCACTTCTTTTGACACATTATAGATGCCCACAACCATTACTGAAATAAATGTGCAGAATTTCAGCTTGTTTCAGGCCATTCATCGTTGACACAATCTCCCCCCTTTGGATCTGGGCTTGATTTGAGCCAAGGGAGATAATTAAAAATAAATAAATGCCCCCATATACCACTGAGGAGCCAATGGGAGACTGCCGTAACTGCACATAACTGGGATGAGGGAAAAGGTGGGACATAAATGCAATAAATAAATACATAAATACCCACGGTCCAGCTGCTCAGGGTGGGGAGAGGAGAGGGGTGCCGGCTCCAGGTGAGACTGACTCAGAGTTCAGTGGATCCCAGACCAGCTCAGCACTGCCCCTTCCTCTCCCTCTGCTAGTGAAGAGCCCGGCAGCATGTCTCCTGCCTGCCCCTTTTGGAGGTGGAAGGTGGTGATCAGTACCAGAGTGATGCTTGCAGAGGAAGGGACACCACTCAATCCAGCACCCTGACCCCACACCCCACCCAAAGTGTGGCATAAGGGGATTTTGGATTGCTCTGTAAATAGTGGAATAGTGAATTCATTTGCTACAGGAAATTCTGGGGTAGAGCCATATGATCCTTATCTTGGAAGCCCTCCCAATAACCTAGGAAAGTTACTGAGATAACATTAAATATTGTTTCCTGTGCACACCCTGCCACCTGTTTGCACTAAAGTCAATATTATTTTCATATGGCCTTATAAAATGAATCTCAAGTTCCCTCATATTTCATTTCCCCTTCAGACCAGTTTGATGGAGATTTGCCTTTTGAACATACGCAAAATAATAATAAATATCCAAGAAGATCAAACTAAATGCTGTGTTTTGTTTATAAATAAATAACATTAGTTCCCTGCAGAATTTGATTTATCTTAACTGCAGTGAGTGGGCTTGATGACCTTTAATGAATTGCTCGGCAGAATCACAGTCAAGCTAGTCCTCATAGTCATTTTTGCAACCTGTACCTGCAAAATAACCTAACATTTTGCAGACCACAACTTCCCGCTTTCCAGCCTGTCAGAGTTAATCATTTCATCACAATTGGTACCTCAGTACAGTTAATTCCCTTCTAAGATGAATCACTCATTTCTAATATTGCCTTAGCAACATGAACGTACTTTTATGTTGGAGTCTAATCAAAGCTGTGACTGAAGACTTGACAAATATGGTCTGTCCTTGTCATTGGCAAATTGCAGACTATGTTCTTGGTTGAACTCTTAGCATCCCACTAAGATGTTTCAACAGGAAAATAACAAGTAGATGAGCACAACACGTCTGGCAGGGTTATGGCAGCTACAAGGTCACAGAGTTTCAACTGAAAGAAAGAAATGCCTTCCGAAATTGGAGATAGTTTTAGTTGTTATAAACGGAACATCTTTTGACTGCCGTTCACCATCTGTTAATGCTATGTCAATGCAAAGCCCTGGGCTTAAAGTCCCTGTTGTTGGCATACCTAAAATGGAATTTCACACACCTTATATTACAGCTTTGTAGCATAATAACTCATTGGTGGCTACCTGCTCAAGAAATATTCACTCATATCATAGGCAGCCAATGCCATGCCCTTCCCCCAACAGCCCTAGCCAGGATGGCCAGTGGTCAGAGATCACATTGGGTACCTCTGGGATTTTGCTGCTTTTAACTGGAGTTCAAATCATGAGTTCAAGCCATCATCAGATAGCTTCAAAAACTATTGTTTATGGTTTCAGGAAGAAACCATAAAGAAGACACTTGCTAACTGCCCACTTAGCTCTGCGTGGATCTTTCACACAAAAATGCACGAATTTTGCATTTTTCCGTAATTTATTTTAACATGTACTGCTCAATGGGTGTAAAGTAGCATAAATTTTTGTAGCTTATCTTCAAAGCCTCTGAAAAGAGTAACATTTAAACTACAAACTGAGACATGCAGATATAGTGGCAGCTTGGGATGAAAAGAAATAATAGTGCACTTCCCTGCTTGCTTAGAGATATCTTTCCCTCTTGAGTCATTTTGGACAGTTTACTCCAGCCTGAGAGAATGTTGCTTTAAAAACACCCAAGGTATTATGTGGACAAAGCAGACCCCATAATACCTTAGGAAATCCTGTATTGAGAATGTCTGTTAATTGCTTTCCATCTTCCTCCTTAATGAGTTCGTCTTTTTTCAGTAAACTTTTTATTTAAGTGCTCTTTGTCACACAGCATGGGCTGTTAAGATTTTCTTAAACATCAGGGTCAAATAAAAATAACTTTCTTCTACAAGGAGCTGGGTTTATATTTGCCAATAAACATTTTTGCCCATGCACATGATCCTTAGTCATTTTATCAGACTTAGATTCTGTGCTCACTTGCATTATCTTGAGCTCAGAATTCCTGGACCTTCTTGCAGCCTTTTGTTATGCTTCAGTCCTTGTTTGTAAAGTCAAGACTCAAGACTAAGAAAGTAGGTGGGAACTCATCAGGAGGTAAGTGCAAATGGGTTCAGGGAACTCCTTGAAGCCTTGTCTAGGAGAAATATGCAAAACTGAGGACAATATCAGAGTAGTTCCATGATTTACTTCCTTCCAAAATATTTTTTCAGTAATTCCCTTCCTGAAATACTGAGATTTAGGATTCTTAACAAAAAAAAGGGGGGGGGGTTTCATAATATAAGCAGGCAAGCATTTGGCGAGGGGGGGGCATGTATTCCACACTCTGCATTTTAGATTTCAGAATGAAGAATACAGTACTGTATTTTTTTCTGAATATAAGGCAGGCACTACTCCGGGCAGCAACATTTAAATAATATTTTGTGAGTCTTAACTACCAGGTCCATTCCCTAAGACATGGGTTGACAAGCAATATATTAAGGGAAGGATGACATCCTGTGGTGTCCTAACCATTTGTTCTGCTTTGTGATAAAATTCTTTTAAAATCTTCTTTTGCACATCTATAGATCACCATGCACAAAAACATTTGATCCCTATCACTGTACTTGGCAACAATAATAGCCAGATCAGAACACTCAGTATAAAATGTGCCACCTGTCCTTTGGGCTACAAGAAAATGGCACACTTCATAATCAACGGCAAATTCCTTGCACTGAGCCTCCCTTTCTATTAACTTTCTTAACACCCCCACTGTTTAGGGACCAGCATTCTGAAGACAAGTGACAGGTGAGGCAGCCACCACCACCTTTATTTCCCCATTCTAGCATTTCTCCAGAATGCCTCAGGACCCAGGCCCATGCCTGCCACTGAAGCCCCATCTCCCAATCCATTGCCCCCCTAATAAAATTGCTGGGGACAACAGGAGGGCTTGGAGTGGTCACTGTAGTGCCCCTTGTTTAGGGCTCCTCAGTCCTGTAACTATCTGTGAGACATTAAACAAGAGGAAGTTCTAGGACGTCCATTAAAATGAATAAATACAGACATACACATACGGACACACGTGAACACAGAAACATGTAATAAAATAAAAGACTTACAGGATATGTTCAGGGTTAGACAGGAACTGGTCTATTGCAGAACAGCAGGAGGAACTTGGAGATAGTGGAACAGCCACTTTTAGTGCAGGAGGGAGGGAAGGACAGACACAGTGGGACAAGGGAAGAAAGGAAAGAAAAACACAAATTATCACCATTACCCGTCAATTAAATTCCTAATTAAACATGCCTAAGCAATGTGAAAGATGTGAGTACTGCCAGCACCGTGCCAATGCATCTACCTTAGAACAGAAACATTAATAATGTTATTTAATACAACGTGCCATCTGGTTCATTACTGTTAACACCTTACGTCATTCAAATAATGCTTGTATATTTTGTGTTCTGTAGGAGCTCATGTCTGACCATCACCACCAACCTCCATATCTGATCCCTAATTTGGATTTGCTTTTGGGTGATATGGTAAGGTTATTTAAGATATATAAGAACGCTCCACTGTAATTGTTCACATTACCCAGGTACAACAATGAATGAAATCCACACCACGCAATTGCTTCTGGATACCTGGAACCCACCTTTAAGATAATTGATGGATATTTTTCAAATAGGCTTCATGGTGTTTAGTCCATCTAACTCAGTATGGTCTACATCAGTGGTGTAGTGCTCCAGATGTTGGACTATAACTGCTTGCATCCCTGACCATGCTGACTGGGGCTGATGGAAATTGGAATCCAAGAAGATTTTGAAGGCCACACATTCGTCCCCCAAAATCTACACAAATTGCTGTACCTCCTTCAGGGTTTCAAAATAAAGTCTTTTTCATCCTTACTTCGAGATTCCAATGATTGAACATGGGACCTTTTGTATACAAACATGTGCTCCACCACTGAGCTACAGCCTCAATTCTTCTGTGTACAGGCAAAGTGTGCACATGTACAGGGACTTTCATGGGGACAAACCAAAGCTGTTTGCTTCCTTCCCCCCCCCCCTTATTTTAGGGATGGCACATGCATTCCATGCTAGCTTATTTCAAAGAATAGGGGAGGGAAACGGTGTGGGCCCTTAATATCCCCACCCGGTCCTTTCCCTTCACTTGATCAAGTTATGCGAGCTCTAAGTAAATAAATATGAAATTAAAAATCACTTCCAATTTAAGACATTATAAGGACGCAGTCAAAAACACACTGGTAAAGCCAAAAGGAAATTCTTTTGAATTCTCATCACGTCTGGCATTTCTGCTGTTAATGGTGTTTCATTTTTTAAGCTGTTTTAATATTATTTTTGGTTTTAAATTTTACGTAGTCAGCATGGGGAGGTGAGGGAAACTGACCAACTGAGCTGCTTCAGCAAACCCCAGTGTCAAACAAATAAGATCTAAATATAAATACTAATCTGTGATATTTTTGATAGCGTGTTCAGATTAAGGAATGCCAGCAGGTGATTTCTGAAGCAACAGGGGACAGATACACATTATTCTGTGGAGTGTGGAACTGCAGCAGACAAGAAGAGCTGTGAACTCATTTTGACAATAGACACCACAAGATGACTAGTTACAATAAACTGCCTAATATGCAGCACAGGGAAGAGAAATGCCCCCATAAATGGCATTCTATCTCCCACAATTATGGAGTCTGATGGCATATAGATTAGACTCCATCCCTCATTTGAAGTTAGAGGCAACTGTATTAATGTAGGAGGATAAAAGAGAAACAGAGGATGAGGTCAGAAACTTACTCATCTTGTACAGAGTCCTGTCTGTAACAGAAACCCATAAAAGATATTTAAGGCAAGGGAGATATGTGAGGAGCCACAAAGCAGATATGGGTACCGGTATATTGCTCACACAATGTGTGGGCTGCTTTCTTGTTTAAAAAATACAAGATAAATCCCATAATTGCTTCTGTAGAAGTTGAGACTTTTAAATGAGGAAAAGATGTAGCAAGAACTACCAGGATGTCCCCTTTTCACTTCTGTTTTCTCTCTTAATCCCTTCTCTGGGTGACACTCCCCTATATAAGAAGTCACTTAAAAGTAGTGATATTTAGTTGTAGGAAAGTGTTGCATACGACAGAGCAGCCCCAGACAGAGGGTGGGCCATATGGGCCACTTGGCCCGGGCCTCCGATTCCAAAGGGGGCCTCGGTCAGCATATTCACAATCACTCACCTGAGGTGAATGTAAAAAATCAGGAGAAAAAAACCCCAGAAAACGCGAAGGGCGGGAGGGTGGTGCGTTTCCACCTTTTGTGAAAATTATTTATATACTTACTTATCGGAGATCCCCAGGGTAAAAAAGGGGGGGCACATTATCTACCTGGCCCGGGCCTCTGCCTGGCTCTGCAGGGGCCTGGGACAGAGGTTTCACAACACTGCAAAAAATGCACCTCTGTTTTCATGTACTTGGAGGAGTGTTTTAGGCAACTCACATTTTGTCTAACAGCAGGTCCAAACTGACCTATTGGAATAAAGATGGACAGATTTTACACCTGCGCAATTCACTCTACAGAAACTAACTGCTTTAACTATGCCAACCCAAGAATATGAAGCTGCCTAAAATTATCAACAGAGGTACTGTATGCAATTCAATAAGTTGCCCGTTTCACCCAAGAGACATAATTTGCATAGAGTGTAAAATGATTCCTCCTAAATATACCATGTACATCATTTTATAAGATGTCTTTTGAGTTTTGTTCTGAATCCTTTGACATGCACACTTAACACCATTGCCTTCTGCAAATAAATAAATAAATAAACAAACAAACATTCATGCTGGAATACCATGACTTTTTCCTTCCACTGTGTGATTAAATTACAGAAAGTTGATGATTGCACAACAATGACATTGGCCTATGCAAGATGCTGGATACACAACTATCCATATCATTACTACTAAGTTCAGGGATTGTCTTGAAGCACTCCAGCAACCTGTCTCCTGGAGTTCTTTTAAGTCTCTAAAACCAGAGTGACATTGCAAGTCAAATTGGTTCCATTTTTAATTTAATACTCAGTTGTTGTTTTGTATAATCCAAGTAGCTCTTAAAGATACTTTTCTGTCATGGGAATAGGGCAGAACTGTGCTATATTTTGTACCTAGGGAAAATGGAAAACTGTCTTGAGATAGAACAGCAATTGCTATTGTAGCTGCCATGTGATCAATGGCAGGCTCTAGACTAGCAAATGGGATCTCAATAATGCTAAAGTGATATCATTTCCCACTCACCGCCCCCCCCCACCAATGCCTGCACTATTTTTGATATAGTTGGGCCTTAAATCTTAACAAATCTATTAAAGAAGAAGAAAGAAATATAATTTCCCCCAGAAATGTTCTGCAATCAAATATCTGGGCATATGGATAATGCAAAATCTGAGTAACTTATCAAAATATAACCACGGGAAATGATTACATGAAGTTAGAAATGAACTTAAATCATTGGGCACAACTAAATATATAGTGGTTGGGGAAGATTGTCATTTTAAAATGATATTAATAAAAAGGGGTAGACAGTTTTACAATCACTTTGCTGGAAAATTGAGCCTTTTCAACACGTAGTGGTGCAATAAAGTGCAAGGCAAACCCCATAGATTGGGAAAATTATGAAATCAATGTTCATAATTTAATGAAGTAACTAGTATTAGTGGGGGTTGCTATTTGGGAGTGAGTTGGTATTTATTCTTGTTATTTTATGTTGCTGTTATATTTATTTAAAAACAGACCACAAATACATATATTAAAAATAGCACTTCATCAAGAATCTGCCCAAATTTCTTTTCAGAAAACTCTGGGGAAAGAACCAAAAGGCACTTGGTAACACTGTGTTTGTAAGCAGCTTTCGTAACAGCTTGAGAGATGAGAATGAAAATGGATGAGCCCTTTATGTGAAATTACGCAACCGTCTCATTGTAAAAGCAGCTGCTGAAAGCAATTGCTGAAAGCATTTGCCAGCAATTTGATGGGGGGGGCATGTACATTGTCAAGAGCTCTGCTACGTCAGAAAAGGCTCAGAAGTAGAAAAGGTCGCAGACTGAATACAGGCATAGTCCACCAGATATTTAAAAATAGACTTTGAATGAAGCAAAACAGTTTGTGTTCTGTAGGATGGGAGAAGCAAGTTCCTAAAAAGAGTTTCTTCAGGTAACCTAGTCCTATGAGATGCTGCATTGTGATAGTGCTCCATAGTATTGAATAGTAAGTTTCTTTCTGGGGGGGGGGACTTTAAATATTAGAGAGACAACGGTCATTAAGGAAGAAAACAGAGAATCAGTGTGAATCTTCTTGAACTGACTTTCCAGACATCATCAATCCCTTCAGCTCCCAATTTGTTTAACAAGATGAACTACCACATTAAATCAGGAAGATGAACCACCAAGATGCTCCCCCCAACAACATGTATTGGGCAGTGGCAGACTTTGTTCTACAGGCCAGCCACAGCTCTGCAACTAGGACGCCATTTCTGACCTTTGGGATCCTGAAAAGGAAACATTTCACACCACTTCGATCCAATTTTTTCTGCAGCTGTGGAATAACTAATGAGTCATTTTGTGTTCCCTCATCAGAAAATTATCTCGTAGCAAAGCCTTATTGAACACAAAGTCTTTGTTGCTTTCTGATTACTGTTCCTTATTGATGTTAACAATTCCAGCTAGAAAACAAAAGTTCTCAAAGTGTTGTTCTCTCTGACACCCCACCTGCACTAAATCATACGGCAACACTAAAACTATCTCTCTCATTCTATTCATTCTCCCTCCCTCCCTGCCCACAGTTTCTATTCTGTGCTGGAGACTTCAAGGCTTGCACCAAGAATGTCAAGCGCTACCGTGGACTGCTCCTGTCTGTGATTGGTAGGCAAAATGAATACACTGTACTAATCAGACTGGATATAAATAGTAAATAAGGAAACTCTTCATTTGATCAACCTTTGGCTTGCTGCACTTCTCAAGGCAAACTGCTGACCTGAAAGAATCTGGGCTGGAGAGTATACCTTCCCGTTCTGGATTGAGTAATTGCTTCCCATTGCCCACGCCTGGCTTTTATATCCTGAGGTTGCTGGATATAGATTGCTATTGTGTGTTCCTCAATAAATAACTAAACTGCATTCACAATATAGCTGGTTGCCTGGGGCACTAGGACTAATAAAAACTGTATGCCTCTCTCGTCTTCTGCTGCCATCTAATTTTTGTTGTTGTTGTCACCTGTCTCGAGAGACAATGGTGTGCACCTCCAGGGCTGAAGTCAAGCTGCTGGAGAATCACAGTGCTTGCTGTGGCTGTGGCGACCGGAAACTCCTAACTGATGCCTCCCATGTCATTTTTGCCGTGTTAGCAGCCCCAAAGTGACCTCCCTGGGGCGCACGCCTGGGCAGTGCATATGGAGGTCCTTGGCTGCCTAGACAACAAGACCTACCCCCCGCAGTATCGGCCTCGCTTGCTACTGTGGTCCAAAGGAAAGCAGACACAGAGGATCAGTTTCAGGAGCAAATGAAATTTGGCACCAGCTTAGCCGCAGGACTTGCTGGAAGATGCAGCACAAGATGCAGTCCAACCATCTTCTGGACTCCACTCTGGATTTGTGTAGGGTTTATGCCTTAACCATCGATACTCATACAATTGAATGATGAGATTTTAAAAAATAGCATCACCAGTGACTGCTACTATGAAATGGCCAGGTTAGTACTATGCAAATCGTCCTCTGCATAGAAATTGATACCATGATTCCATGGCCTTTTGGATATCACTTTTTGTGGGGAGGGGGGTCTTATCAGGGTGGCTCAGGCCAGAGAGGAGACAGTTTCTTGATCAGCTGGCAGATAGAAATCAGACAGGCTGTTGGTGCAGAGGAAACTTGGTGGCCTCCATTGGTGACAAAATGGCCAGATTTAACAAAGGCAGTAGATTTGGGAGCTGTGCATCAGTCAGCGACCCTGGGTTGGCCCCTCTAATGTTGTATGACTTCCTAGACCAGGAGTATTAAGGGCTGTGGCATGCGTATCCCAGTTGGAATTACCTTTAGCTCCTCCTCTGACCATCAGGCCCTGGGTTGTGCCAGGAACTCCAGTCCAACTCACAAGGTTCTCAAGTTTAATCACTGTGGCACCTGATAATGCTGGGAAGAGCAGCTATCACATGCTTAACCTGTCTTCCTCATTCAAGAGTGACTGCAATGGAAAATCCAAGGGTATTTGAAAAGTCAAACATTACCTATCATGCTATGATAATGGTTCAATATTTACAATCCCAACAGATTTTCCAGGTGGCATGACATCTGATGTAACTACTACACAAATAATACCTTCCTTTATCTAATTAAGCAGCTTGAACATAAGGTGAGGTTGGTTGGTGTGCCTCTTCATTACAGAGGAGAACAGTAGGAACAGAGGGAAAATCTGAACAGGTTTCTAACATTCAACATGAACAAATATTGATCTTGCATGTTAGACAGAAAGGTTATCCCTTTGATGTCCGAAGCCAACCAAATTGGACAAGCAGTAGAAAGAAGATCTGAGCACCTAAGATCAAGGTCCCCACTTTGTCTGAAACACTGTATGAAGCTCTTCACATAACAGTGATCACTCTGCCTTTGATTCTCATTCTCCAGATACTCATGGTACTAAATTAACATTGTACAAATTTTGTGCTAAGACCTCTGAGATACTATGACATGTGAATGCCATGAATAATGCAAAACAAATATAACTGTTACTCAAATGAAAGGCCATGTGGGGGGAAGCAAGGATGGATTTTATACCATCCAGTGACTATGCTGGTGGCTAAAAAGCATTCAGATGCAATCAGATTAGAAATCCTGAAAACACAGATAAAGTTTTAATTTATCAGCAAAGACTTCTTGCTAATTAAAAATTTTGATTCAAGGTAGCAGACACTGAATGAGGGTTATTACCATTATTGCCAGTCCAGGAGAATGCAAATGTGCTGCCTGATAAGGAGGCAATGTTTCTGCTGACAGAAGTGCTTCATGCTTCATCTGATACCATCATAGCTATTCTTACACCTCAGTGATTGGAAGGAGAACATTCTGTTATGCTCTTAAAGAAAATTCATGAACACTAAGACTATAAAAATCTATCAGTCATGATAGCTACATACTACATCCAGAATCAGAGCCAGTTGCGGAGGTACACCAGTGAGAGAGGGCTTTTGCTCTTATGTCCTGCTTGTGGGGTTTCCAGAGTTAGCCACAGAGTTAGCTTGTGGGGTTTCCGGTTGGCCACAGTGAGATGATGATGGACTAGATAGGCCTTTGGCCTGCGGCAGCTGGGCTTCCTTAGGAAAGGGAAAAAAATATTACAGGAGAATCACAACCCACCCCCTGATGGATTTTGTGAACTGGGGAAGCAAACAGAGATGACTAGTAACTGCCAAATATGGATGCAGGCAAGCCACTGGGAGCAAGCATAGCTGCCTGCATCTCATCTGTGAGGGAAGCATTAATGGAACACCTGGGAAATTGTTGCCAATGGGCTTCAGCGACCCATAAGGACATTATATTCCTATTATATGCCAACGCTCCCAAACTGCAGAATGCAAAAATTAATTCATTATGCAAGCTGGTTGGGCAAAGCGTATTGAAACAGGAAACAGCCATGCATATGAAACAGCAGATATTTAATTTGCTGAAACAATATTTAATTTAAGTTACTTAGCATGCATACTCAAGTCAGAAATACAATGTCACAGGACTGACAATTACACTGAAACCAAATTGTGGACATCCGGTGCAACCTTAAGCAGCGAGGTCATAGTTTTTCATTATCCTTCAAAACAATGACTCTGTTTTGGAAGGCCTAAAGAGAGATGCCATGGCTGTGATACATTGTGAGAGAAGGAAGACATAGGTCCACCTATACTCCTCACACTAGCCCACTGTGTGGCATACCCAGAGTCCTGTCACTGTAGGTAGGGCGGCACAGGGGAAATAAGACCAGGATCTCTCCATGCATGGTGGTAGTGGATTTCAAAGGTACAGGGCAGAGCTTGCAGCTGTGCCTTGGCAATCCAATTTATACTTGCTATTTTCCCAACCAAAACAACAGTGGCTTCTGTCAAAATTGTAGAGGCAGGTTATTAATTGAGTTGCACACTTTTGTTCTTCTCTCAGTTTTTAAAAACAATATATTACTAACAAGCAGCCCATGACAAATATGAAAACAAAATATTAAGCACCGAACATTAAATTGTCAAGCTATGGTGGAGTGAGGGTCTTGAATTGCTGGCATCTGAGTTTCAGCACTTCAGTCTCCTTATTCTAAAGATATGCATCTTTTCTGTTTCCAAGCAAACTCTGCCTCCAGTTTGGTCAGCTCTATATAAAAGAGCCCACAATACACCTGGGAGAAATTGTCATGCCAAAGGCAGTTCCTAAAATGCAGATTGTTTTTTTTTTTTTTTATAATAATTTTTATTAGGTTTTCAAATTTTTGTCCAGCCCCGATTCGGGCCAGATCACATACATTTTATACAATGTCTGATGACTTCCTCTCGCCCCCCCTCATTGCTTTCATTTATTATAATATTAATTCTTACCAGGTTTCTAATTCCATTTCATTAACATTTCCATAATATCTTAATTTTTAAATCGTTTACCAACCACTCACATCTTTAACATTCTTATCTTTTACCTTAATCATATCCCTATTCCCCCCCCCAGTCCCCGACGCAGACTATTTCAATGTCAAAATTACTTATCATTTATAATATCTATCAATGTTATATCATTATTTTCCAAAAATCGTACTATAATCATTTCCTGCCATATCCGAGTTCAAAAACCAGTAGGCCACAAAACAGTTACTTCATATAAATGTTCATCCTATTCCTGCAGGATCCAACTTTGGAACCCATTGTCTTTGCTGCAGAGTAGCATCCAAAACAATGTCCATTGAAGTCTTTGGCCTTCCAATCCATATTTGGTCCAGATTGTCTCGACTTCCTCTCCGCTGCTTGTCATTGCGCTGTGGTTTGTTGACTATTCTCCTAATATTTCTCTTTTTCCTGATGATGACGACAGCTCTTGACTTAAAGTGGATGATTCTTTTGCAGCTGGTTATCTTCTGAATAGGCTTTCTCTGTTTAGACTCAACAAGTACACTGTTCACAGGGTTTAATTGTAAATCCTGACCAATCTGGCCAATGTTTGTGCTTTGCTTTATCTCTGTCACCAAGCTGTTCCCAGCAGCAGCCAGTTCAACTCTCAGTTCTTTCACTCCAGCATTGTAATCCATTCTGAGTTCTTTCAGTTTCTCCAACAATGTTGTCAAATCCACATCCTGTTTCACCGCCATTTTTTGCAAACAGTTCTTTTCTAACTTTTCCAAACTTTTCCAAACTTTTCAAAAATTCCAAAACTCCAAAATAATCCTCTTACTCATAAAGGTTTAATTAACTTCATCTGCCCCCTAGGACCGGGGGAGGCGCAAGGGTTAAATCTTCAAAACAAAGTATCAAATTCCAAGCAATACTTTTCAAGGCTGTGCAACAATGCCCTGTCGTTGTTACACAATGGCAAGGGACGGACCTCCGTTTTTGCGTCCTTTAGCCAGTCTGAAATAGTCCGAAATTAAAACTCTTCCTTTTAAAATTACTTACAGTTCCAAATTGCAGAATTTGGAGGAATCGGCGCGCTCGGTAGTGACGGTCTTGCAGCTTCGCCAGACGGGGCTGTTAGCGGACCCTAGAGCTCTGCCGCCCGATCGCTCCCGGGAGCTCCGCTAAGAGCTCCCTGGGATCGGGACCGGCGTCTGAGCTCCTGCAGGTCCTCCGGACCCCGGGACGCCCTTCCCGGGGGTTTTGGGGGTCGCGGCGCTGGCGCGAACACCCCTTTGCCCGGTCCGACGGGGGAATGTCAGGAGCGACATGTCCCCCCGACCGCCATCTCCGGCAGCGCCAACCGGAAGTCACCTAAAATGCAGATTGGCTCATAGTCTCTGATACTGACTTGACTCTTAAGTTCAGCTCATACCTGCACTACTGCTTGCTAATTCTACCAAGGGCAGATCCACACCACACATTTAATGCACATTTAAAGTTACATGACTTCTCCCAAAGAATCATGGCAGCTGCAGTTTCCCCATCACAGAGCTGTAATACCCAGCACTCTTAGCAAACTAAATTCCAGGATTCTTTGTGGGAAGTTGTATATGTGAATAATTATGTTACGGATCTGTGCTAAGCCTTGGCTTCTGGTTTGTTGTGGTTTGCCCCACAGACCATTCCAGCATTCTCTTTCTTAGGCTTCCGGGCTACACCTGGCTCAGACACTCTTTCATGCTGCTTATGTCCCAGCGTGGCAATAACAATCTAAAAGAAAGTTGAATGCATCAGCATGCCAGTGTATTCCAGACTCAAGGTGTCCTGGATGTAAATATATTCATCTCAGAGTCAACACCACACACAAGGAAGGCTTTATCTCAAATCTTATAACAAAAGGTTTCAGCGTTCAATGTTATCTCTCTCTTCCAGTGTAGACTCCTACTAGAATACATTTAACTTACTGTTGGTATTTTGAAGCTCTAACTCCCATTTGCTACCGATCCTTCTACATTCTCCCATTGTAGAAGATAAACATCTTGATTTTATTCAGTACAACTATAAGAGGTTCTCTCCTTTGCAGGATTTATAACTCTTGCTATTGAAACTTTCAAAGCTGGGTAACTGCAGCCCTCCTCTGAATACTGTGCAACACTGAAAGTTAGTGCCCTGCAGCCACAGGTTGGGATGCTCACAGGAGCCTGATTATCCACACTGTCAGAGCATCCAAATGCATAGGAACTGTCAGATACAGATGGGTATAATTTGTAAAAGGTACACACTGAGGATACTACTCCAGGCACTAAAAGGAATGTAGACTGCTAAAGGCAACAGAAAGAAGTTTTGTTAAGAAGTGTGGATTCATTCATCACTGTGACTGAAGCTACAACACATACTAATACACAGCTAGAATACATCTGGTTGGCCACTGTGAGAACAGGATGCTGGACTAGATGGGCCATGGACCTATGTGGAAGTCTTAAGATATAGTAAGGTTTCTACTTCCTGCTGGTAACTTGTTCTTCCTGCAATAGTCACATGGAAGGAGGGTCGGCGTCAGCACCTGCCACCCTAGAGCATTTGCCAGGGCCTTGGCACCCTTTCAGGGCTCCCCAGCACTTATTCCTGTCCTGACAGTTAAGAGCTACCATGTCAAAATCCTTGCAATATCTCAGAGCGCTCATCACAGTGCTGCTCCAGTGCATTTCAAAACATTTGATTTTTTCCCCCAAATTCAATTGCAATTGGATGGGCCCATAAAGGGCATTGTCAAACCTGGAGTCAGCCCTGTACACAAGAGCAATTTCATGATTGCGCCTCTAAGGAAATCATTCCAAAACGTTCCTCACACAGTCAAAGGTTACATGGAAAAAGCTAACGGAGAGGTTGGTGAGTATATCACACCTACCCAGCAAATGCAATTATCACAGTAGCTTTATGAATTTCCTTCACATAAGAAGATTTAGTAATGATCATTAATATGTTAATAGACATTTCAAATACTGGAAGGATCAAAGGTGTTAAGATTAAAACAAATCTCAAGGTGATAAACCCTATACATAATACTTCATTGTTAAACCATTTCTAAAAACAACTTTAACACAATTATCACAAGGACAGCAAGATGCCATAGCAGTAGATAATGGGGCAGGGGATACTACAATTAAATTCGCTGAACTTCCAGACAGAGTCAAAGTACTTGTGCTCTTGTGATTATTTTTTGCCTCAGTAATTGCAACAGTCTTTTATACTCAAGAAATAATTAAAGTGAAACTGGATGTATTTTTGACATTGAAGGTATTCAGCTTTAGCGCAATTAAACAACTCAGTCAATTTTTCCTGATTTGATTCTTGAGACATCCAAGAGTGCCTCCCACTACTACCTGCACCTAGACACTGATTCCTGCAGATGCTACTGGCCTTTGCCCTGTAATGGCTGGACTTAAAACAGCAGCACATACCATTTGGGTTAATGATCTGCCATCAATGTGATGCGGCTTGATGGTGCTTATATAATGAGAATTCAGGCTTCATGTCTCCTATTGATCCAGCAGCCACAATAGCATGCTTGACTGTTGTATCTGCAACATTCATGCTGTATCAGATATCCAAGATGCCTGATCTTTAAATGTAAAGCAGAAGAGTTTGGAAGACTAACACAATGCTTGACAGTGAGAACATTTCTGAAAATACTAAGAAAGAGGGCCAGACATTAAAAACAACAGCAAACATGAAAGGGAAAGAGATCATTGCTAAGGCAGTGAGACAGGTTCTCCACTAGCCTTTTATGTCCTGCTGTGTGCTTTCTCATCTGCCTCTATTTACATTTTCCCCCTTCTAGCGCGGGGGGGGGGGCGACCACTCAGGGTTCACTTCCCTGACAAGGACGCCTGCTGCTTGAGAAACCTCAGGATGCACGTGGGTAGGAGCAATGATGATAAAATTACATCTACAGCAAGCAGTTCACATTCATTTCAGCAAGAGAGGGGTGACATATTAGATGTTTATACCTTTAGAGCTGCCTAGACTTTAAGCTTTACAGCTTTTGAAAATGCACAAACGCTCTTTGTAGGAGTGTTGACAATGCTCTTAAGGCGTCTCTGTATTCTAACTGTTAATCTGCAAGAAAATCAAACCTATCCATTCTTAAGGAAATCAGCCCTGAGTGCTCACTGAAAGGACAGATCCTGAAGTTGAGGCTCCAATACTTTGACAACATCATGAAAAGAGAAGACTCCCTGGAAAAGACCCTGATGTTGGGAAAGATTGAGGGCACCAGGAGAAGGGGGCGGCAGAGGACGAGATGATTGGACAGTGTTCTCGAAGCTACCAACATGAGTCTGACCAAACTGCGGGAGGCAGTGGAAGACAGGAGTGCCTGGCGTGCTCTGGTCCATAGGGTCACGAAGAGTCGGACACGACTAAATGACTAAACAACAACAACAACAATCTGTCAAAGGCAAAGCAATATTGAACTATTGTATATGGATTGCTGCACCGAATCAAATAAATGGTCAGTTCAAGCTCATTGAGTAATGTTTTTCTGTCAATGGCCCATTCCAAAGATATTCTGGACTAGGTCTTAAATACCAGAAATGATATACCTTACCGTAGCTGTTTCTCAACTTCAGACAGCAGTTGGGGGCTCACATCACTGAACGTTCTTCCAGACAAGCACATTCTCCTTTCACATAGCTGACTAGCTTGCAAGGAGAGGAGTTCTAGCCTAATATTTCCAGCACACTTTATACAGGTGAAACTCGAAAAATTAGAATATCGTGGAAAGGGTCGTTTCTTTCAGTAATTCAACTTAAAAGGTGAAACGAATATATGAGATAGACTCATGACATGCCATGCGAGATATGTCAAGCCTTTATTTGTTATAATTGTGATGATTATGGCGTACAGCTGATGAGAACCCCAAATTCACAATTTCAACTTTGGGGTTTTCATCAGCTGTATGCCATAATCGTCACAATTATAACAAACAAAGGCTTGACATATCTCGCTTTGCATGTCATGAGTCTATCTCATATATTAAACTCCAGTAGCTAATGAAAACAGTTGCTTACATAAATGGACTTTTCCACGATATTCTAATTTTTCGAGTTTCACCTGTACATGCATGGGTGTTTATTTTTAATGGAAGAAAATCCAATCATGTGAGCCCTCACCAGGAGTCTGGAATGGTCGCAAACCCAAACCATGTTTCCCTCATTATAAACTACAGGTTGCCATCTCTCTCCCCTCATGTACCAATGTATATATCTTCCAGTTGAGGACACTTTATGCATCCAGGCATGGTTCCACAACAGCTTAGTATATCACAGTATTTCGAGTTTCTAATTTTTAAAAAAATCTTCAAATTTTTTTGCAATTTTTTTAAAAATTAAAAATTTCACCAGGATTTAGTACACATTTCCTCCAATATATAAATTTTTGCAGTTTTCACAAAACTATGCATTTCTGTATGTAATTTTCACTAACATGTGCATTTAGATACACACTTTCCCCTAATATACACGTTTTGGTTGGGGAATTGCATCATAAAATTTGGAATGTGAATTTCAAAAAGATAACTTCGTTTTGGTTCAGAAATGGAGGATTTCTCCTGGCCCTAGGTATCTTCTGTGACTGGCTGGAGTTGCAGACAGCTGTGAAGCTAAGACACAAAATACAGCAAGATGCCCAGTATCCTGGAGATGCCAACCAATAGTGGCAAAACACCTTGTCAAAACAAAAGCAAAAGTGCAAGACAGCTCATTAAAGAAATTCCAGCTTTCTTTTCTTTTCTTATGATGTCTGTTTAATTATCTCTGAAGTTCAGTTCTGGGATTTTAAAATGCATTTTCAAAGTAGAAGTTAATGAAGGTTAAATTCTAAGTAAGTGGGCCTTTATACCGATTCATTTTGAAATTAAGATGGATAATTAAGAAATCAGGTAGCTTGTGCTGCTGCTGAAAGTGAATTCTTCCTTCCCTTTATCATAACAGCATTTGCTGAGAGATATCTGTACAATGTTTCCATTAATCTGTAGATACTACCCATACCGCTTTTAGCCTCTTTCATCAGCCTCCACCTCAGCCTCTCTTTTGAAGTTCTTGCTTTTTCAGCAAAAGGGCTGTGAAATTACTTTCAGTTCTCACAGTGGAAAGTCAACATGGAAGCTGAATTTTGGTTGAAGCATAGGCATTTCTTCTGCCTTGAATGGGACAATCAGCACTCAGCATGCAAGTTTGTCTGCCCATGGCAGCATTTGCCCTGATGAAAATAGTTTGTTGCATGCTGCTAACCAAATGTTGGGTTCAGATTGCCATGCATCTCTCCCCAGGGGAAAGATTATTCCTTCATGTGTATTTCCCATGTTCAGTGTGCTGCCATTGCCCAATATTTTATGTCGGTATTGACTACAAGAAAAATTAAAACACATATTTGTGAACACAAATGTCACATAAAAACATAGAAATCACAGGCTCTATTAGTAAAATTCCTTTCTTGCATGTAAGCATGATGAGGAATCCCCACAATTTTGCTGTGTAGAGTACAAACTTCAGGGGAAGAATTGTATAAACAGCTAAAAATTAGAGAAGTATTTTGGAAACATAAGTTAGGTACTTTGTTACCAAATGGTTGAAATGAAAATAGGGACTGGAAAAGGACAACATATATTGTTTCATGTATTGATTTACTTAATACATATTTCTAGCTATTGCTTGTGAGTTTTTGGCTGTGTAAAAAATATTGGGATGGCATGCATTGTATGTACATATATGTTTGCTATGCACTGGAGTTTTAGCTTAAATCCACACACAACATATTAAATATGAACAGAATGAAACTCACGTATAGGAATATCAGTATTGCATCAGTTTTGAATAATTAAGCACTTCATCCTAGTTTAGATCAGGTGAACTATTATTAAGAAGAGATATAAAATAGGCTTATATTTGAGGATGGACTCAGAACATAAAGAATTTACATTGTAATGATTTAATGATATTCTTACAGGGGCTTGCATACTACTGAATTGCAAAAGATGTACACATTCTTGCATATTGAACCTGCAGCAGCACTATATGCTACATAAGCAAGCCCAAAAATTGTATTATGGTGAGATTGGAAGATTGTTTTTATGTTACTTAAAAGTACTTTAAATTTTTCAGAGCTAAAATGTGTTTGGCAAATGCAGCTTTTGTAATCAATGCATCACAAGGATTTGAACAATATCTTTGGAAATGTTGTAAAACCAAACAAGATCAACCTGCTATGAATGCATATTCTATTGACTTTTAGCCAAACATTGCTTTTAACAGAGTTCTAGCATACATGCGCTAAAGAAACATATCAAGTTCATTTGACTTCATTTGCTTATTTGTATTTCCTATGTTCTGCCCAAGCAATGGTATTATCCAGCTACATTTAAAACAAAACAGGTCCTTGAAAAAGAGATGCAATATGCACTCAGAATCCGTGGCACAAAGATTAATGTTTTTATGTCTAGCTCCTTCTCCTGTTAAGGTACAAATTGGGGTCAAACTGTGAGCATCCCCCCCCCAAGCAATTAATTCCAGTTATCTGTAGCTGAACAAAAGAGGGTTTCTTTCAATGCCAATTTTACCTTTTTTTCTTATTCTGCAGTAAATTTAAGATGCTGACTTCTAAAGACCAGGACCCACTTCTGTCAACAGTGAAAGAACATGTTTTCCACAGTCCTGGGCTGAGAACTCAGAAATATGAAAATACCAAAAGCTTTCCTCCAACCTCTAGTACTATTTATAAACCAAATGACAATTATATGTAAGGCAGAGTCATTGCGGACCCACTTGCAGTGACCCCTCCCCCAGGGAGCAAGGCCTAACCTATGAAGGTGAACAAACTGGACGTGACTCGCTGCTCCAGGGGGACAGGCTCGCCTTGGACTTTATTGAGTGGGAATGGACCTCCTGATTATCAAGAGCGATGTGTGTAAGTTCCTCATCAATGGCACCTGGGCAGGTTATTTGGAGTCAACATCCACCATACCCCTGGCGGTACACCTGAGACCCCCCACCGTCTCCACCATAGCCTACTACCCGAGGACCCTAGCCGGTTCCACATCTGGCTGAGTTGGCTTAACAACCGACACCATATGTATTTAACATATATTTTAATGAACTGAATATAGGGGGCATGCAGAGTGTGTATACATGCTTAGCTTTTCTAATTAGTTGCTATGTAGGGGGAGGGGCCAAGGCTGGATGGTGAGGGCCAGTTGGCTGCTTGATGCTCCCTCACTCACCCACCTACCATGGCATTGCCGGCCAGGTGAAGAGGCCTCCTGTGCCCAGCTTTGGGAAGAAGGCAGCAGGGCTCCAAGATCCTGTCAGCAGTGCTCCTCCTTCCCTAAGCTGGGCAAATACTTCCCAAGCTTCGGGGGAAAGGCGTGATGCTCTAACAGGGTCCAAGTGTCCTCCTTCCTCGCAAAAAGGTGGTGGTACTGTGTACCGTTGGGTATCTCCAGGAAAAACCACACTGACTTTACCAGTTAAAAGGATGTGATTTAAAGCCCACGATTTTCATAATCTGGTACTGTTTTGGTAATGATACTTATTAACTAATTAAAAATATGAGTTATGTATGTTCTTTGATGCGTAAACAAACAAACCTTTATTAACTGGTCCACCAAGACCCCAACAATTTTCAAGTGGTCTTCAAAAAAAGAAGTTTGAGAGCTACCAGCCTAGAGTTTGTTTTTTACTTAGGTGGAGAGCAAAATCCAACGGGACTAATATAGCTACAGGCTACTCAGGAATCTTTTAAGAACAGCATTCTGTTAAATGTAATGAAGTCTTCCCCATCAAAGTATCAATTTAAAAGCTCTTCAGAGAGAGAGAGAGAGAAATAAAAAGCATACACAAAAAAGCAATGCATAGTGATATTTACAGGCAAGGATTTGAAGAAGAGTTGAGAAAAAAGGTTCTAACATAAATGTAGCAAATGCCATTGCTTTGACAAATATATGAATGTTACGTCAAAGCAAAATACATAAATTTAATTAAGAACTTGAAACTTCTAATGTTTTCAACCCTCTAAAGAAACTTTTCTATGTCTAAACTGAGGAAATTAGGCAAGCTGTTTTCTATTGTAGAGATGTTCACCATTAGGATATACAAAAGGAAACATACCCATGACCTTTGATTCCTTGCAAAGATGGAAACCAGTTGCATCATTTCCTTCTGTCACTCCCAAACTGCATGCATTATAGTTTGATGAAAACTGAAGCTTGTAACTTAAGGTCTTGGAAGCTAGAGATAACTCCTTTCTCTATGCTGGGCTGCATGTATGTAGACCACCACACCCATTCTGGCAACACTAATAAGTCACTACAGCCCTGTGGAAAGCAGGATTCAAATGTTATGCTTTTTGTTTTTTTACATATTTAACTATATATATATATATATATATATATATATATATATATATATAGGCCTGAATGTTGGTGCCTCGCAAAGCCGACTGGGGAGGAAATTCCAGAAACATGGAACCGTCACTGGAAAAGTATTAACTGTGGTCTCCAACCACCACTGACAAGAGCATCCAAAGGGGAGCTTCCAAAAGCACATTTTAGAGGCCAGGACAAGTTCATATGGGAGGTGGTGATCATTTGTTTAGTATACCACTGCACAGAATCTGTGTACATGGTGTGATGTTTCAACTGGCCTTCACTTATATTTCTGAGATACCACAACATTGTGCACTAAATAGCTCCGCATGAGTGGAGGAACCTGCCTCATTAAAAATGTTGGCATTGGCTTTTTGGCATAAACACTGCATAGCACTGTTACAGAAACTGTTTTTGGTTGTTTTATCTGCTATATAATTAATTGCTTCTTACTCCCAGATTTGTTTGTGAAGGAGAACAGCAGAAAAGCTTACACAACAAATGCAGGTCCCAAGTCCATCGTACTCAGTCTCTCTACTCAGAAAGAAAGTACCGGGTAGGAGATGTATGTCCCATAGTTATCCACTGAGCTCTGTCCAGGTTTAGTTTGTTCACCTCAACAAATCCACCCTTTCCATCCATCAGCTGCCCTTTCTAGCTATGTAAACCAAGAACACACTTCCACTATCACTGGCATTCTGGGAGATAGATAAGTTAAGCAAGATGCAGGCTCCAAACAACAGAGTAACATCATTTGAAAAATATATCTACCTTCCTGAATAGCTACAAACACATTTAAAGTTTGTGATAAATGACTAGTGTGGCAGCTTTGAGGGTCAGCAAATTGGAAATCCAAGGAAATGGAAAATGAAAGAGCCGCCTTTGAAACACTGTCCAGCACTAGAAAAGACAATTTAGGGTGAGTGCAAGGTATCCTTAGCTGAACTGATAAGCTCCCTTCCTCCTGTACAGTGCTCAATTATTTTTTGATGGCTAGGAAGAATTTTCCTGAAAATATAATGAATGATTTTATTCTGCCTCTGGAGACTTTCTTCTCCAAGGCTCAGTTTAATGTCGGGTGTGGGGGGAGAAATGTAAAAATTGGAGAGAAGATTAAAGGAAAGCCATATGAAGAGAACAAGGTATTTCTGGTGAACTGTAGCCCTTGAAAGAAGCTTGTCAATTACATCAGAGAGCAACAGGAGGACATATTTTAGAGCTGATTGCCCCATGTCATCAAATGACATCAGTAATATCTGTATAAAATCACAACAAAAAAATTATGAGGATATCAATATACATCTCAGCCTCACATTTTTGCTTTGTCTGACTTGATGGTGAAAACAGTATTGGTGAGAATTTACAAAGTGAAAACAAGAAATGCTTGTCTGTTACGCACTGTTTTTTCTCTTAATTACCCCAATATTTTTGTGCAGGTTAACCCTGCTTTGTCGTGGATGTTTAAACCTTGACATTGCCTTCAAATTACAAGAGTTAAGGTTTGCGCCCTTTGCCTGCTAGCTAATCCAATCCACCAGAAAACCCCAAATCAGTTCAGAATTTAACAACTGAACACAGAATTTTACTTTACAGCCCTAGTAGTACTACACAACCGGTCAAAGCAAGCAGTTCATTGTGCTTTAATGCAATTAATAAAATTCCACTAGTGGCCAGTCAAGCTGAAAATACAAAAGGTCTGATCCAGTCAAAGTTAAGCACCTTCACAGTCTATTAATTTCAATGTGAAAGTCAATGTGGTAGTCAGAATTGTCAAATTTAAACACATCAGTAATAATGGAAATTTCAAAGAAAGCTGGGGGATAAATAGGCTGGTATCAATTCACAAAAAGACAGTAAACTGGATACAGCTAATTCTAGGCCAGTTGGCTTCCTTTGATGTTGACTCCAAACTGCATGAATCCTAGAACTGTAGAGTTCGAAGGGACCATGAGGGCCATCTGGCCCAAATCCCTGCAATGCAGGAATCTTTTGCCCAATGTGGGGCTCGAGCCCACAACCCAGAGATTAAGAGTCTCATGCTCTACCAACTGAGCTATCCCAGCACTCCTTATCTTTCTTTTTTTAAAAAATGAACCCTGGGCTGAGCAGAACTCTTTTCTGGTTAAAAAGCAGACTGGCTTTAACTTCGATCACTCTACTCTAGGCAACTGATTTATTCCAGAGTAATTAGTTCATGAAGGGACCCAGGTGGTGCTGTGGGTTAAACCACAGAGCCTAGGGCTTGCTGATCAGAAGGTCGGCGGTTCGAATCCCTGCGACGGGGTGAGCTTCCGCTGCTCGGTCCCAGCTCCTGCCCACCTAGCAGTTCGAAAGCATGTCAAAGTGCAAGTAGATAAATAGGAACCGCTCTGGCGGGAAGGTAAACGGCGTTTCTGTGCGCTGCTCTGGTTCGCCAGAAGTGGCTTAGTCATGCTGGCCACATGACCTGGAAGCTGTACGCCAGCTCCCTCGGTCCAATAAAGCGAGATGAGCGCCGCAACCCCAGAGTCGGTCACGACTGGACCAAATAGTCAGGGGTCCCTTTACCTTTAATTAGTTCATGAATAACAACATATAAATGCAGACACTGTTTAATACTTATTGATTTGTCTTCTGCATTTGACTCTATTATTTGGCAGTAAACACCTTGGATAAATATTGGTATGTCTACTTTTGGTAAAGGGCCTGCGTACACATACATATGCCAAAGTTATGTAACCTTTAGTTTTCAGATAGGATAGCTACGTAAGTCTGCTGCTGCTGCTGCAACAACAACAACAACAACAACAACAACATGTCTTGTGGCACCTTAAAAGAGTAGGAAATCTATTTTGGCAGTGGACAGGTATACATGTGGGTGTAGACATGAAGCAAGAGTAATTCCTGTTGTATACATAGAGCTATTGGAGGGGGTAGGGCATAAAAGTGTCAAGTAGCTCCATGCAGTAGGCAAGTGTCTCCTTGATGCCACTGCAGGGTCTTTCTCCAATACTGCAGGAGACTCTTGTGGAGGTCCCAGCTGTCAATGCCAATTAAAACCCATTAAAACTTAGCCTAGTGTATCAAAGCTAGATTGCAAGGTACCACTTAAAACTCCAAGGTACCACACATGCACAGAGAATTTGGCATACACGTGGAATGAAAATACAAAATACTTCAAGCAATTTAAACAGATAAAGAAAAAATATATAGAACCCAAAAGTAACAACACCTGCTAATATGAAGTGCAATAGTTGAAATGTTGTGAGATATTTAACTAAGTGATTGTAACAGCTGCTCATAAGGAAATATGGAGGAAAACAGGATTTTAGCAGAATTACCCCAACTGAGAGACAGGCAGCAGGAAAGAATATTGGTCTGAAATCGGTTTCATTATAGGATGCTATCATAAAATGTATTTTGAAGGCCAAGCTACTTTCTGCCATTTACGTAGGAGGCAAAGCTAATACAAAGGAACCTAAAATCATAGCAGTCAAGAAAATTATGGCTCTGACTCACATAGAGCTTTTTAAAGGTCACTTTAAAAACAGCGGGGCACCAGATTGACACCAAGTGGTCTTGTTTTTTCACACACCCCTCACAGCAACACTTGTCTATTCCCCTAGTTTGTTTTGGGATGTTGCTTTACGTTGCTACATTTAATGCTTTGCTTCAGACAGAGACTTGCACTGAGTGGGTTAAGGTACCCTGCAATAAAACTTAGCAAGGGCTTTCTTAGCTCCGATCACATTAAGTCAGCCAGCAGGAGAGAGAAAAGAAAGCACATCTTCACATAAACACAAGATTTAAAGAATTCTGTGTCATAGTAAATGGCTATGGTTACTACCGTCTATTGCTTTTCTGGGTTGGCATGTTTGCTATCAGTCAATACCCGAGTCCAATCCTTGTAGCACCTTTTTCCTCTGTGGAGACCCTGGACTCATCATCATCTGCCAGGGGCCATAAGAGACTGCCACTCTTGCCCTCAACACACACAAACCCAGCATATTCCCGATAATATTGTAACATAGTGCAGATTCGAAAGTTGTTTTGTGTGCCAGTTGCACGTGGAATAAAGTAATTAGCAAATACATTGAAAAGGTGGCGTTTAAGAGAGATTCAATGGGTAGGTCTTAACAACTGTAAGACATGTTGGCTTGATTAAACCTCCAGGTTCAGAGGCAATAAGCCTCTCAGCACCAGCTGGAGAAATTTGCCAACATTTGCAAATAATCAGGCACTATTGGACTGTGAGGAACCTATGGCCCTCCATGTATTGTTGGACTACAACTCCCATCAGTTCCACCCATCAAGGACTCATGGTCAAGTACAATGAGAGCTGTAATCCAAAAACATCTGAAGTTAGGTCCAGTCACGGACGACTCTGGGGTTGCACGCTCATCTCGCTCTATAGGCCAAGGGAGCTGGCGTTTGTCCACAGACAGCTTCCGGGTCATGTGGCCAGCATGACTAAGCCGCTTCTGGCGAACCAGAGCAGTGCATGGAAATGCCATTTACCTTCCCACCAGAGTGGTACCTATTTATCTACTTGCACTTTGACATGCTTTCAAACTGCTAGGTGGGCAGGAGCTGGGACTGAACAATGGGAGCTCACCCCACCGCAGTGATTCAAACCGCTGACCTACTGATCGGCAAGCCCTAGGCTCTGTGGTTTAGACCACAGCGCCACCCACGTCCCCATACCTGGCCTAATTGAACCTTAAGACAAGGTGTTCCATGCATTAATCCATTTTCACACTACAGAATAAGTCCAGCTACATATGGAATTCCATTGTCCTTCCAGTTTGTAGGAAAAATTCACCGGCATTATGTGCTCTACTCACAAGGAAGGAGCAGCAAAGGTCTTCCTGTCTCATTGGATTGTAGGAATCTTGCTTTTGACAATTTTGCACAGCTAGAAGAAGTTACTCTTGACTACTGGCAGTTTCTCTTTTGTGCGTTTAGGGGTGAGTGGATGCTTACAATTCTCCAGAATCGAATTGAATCTAAGCAGAAGAATTCAGGAGCTTGCATTCCTCCCTTTGAATCAAGTTTTTATGACTTCTGAGACTGAAGCTAAAGACGTTTGCCAGCACCTATATAGTCATTTGCAGTGTAAGTATACATATACTAGATAACATTATAATTCTTATATTTAACTGTTTCAGCTTGGTTTCTTGTTGTGATTCCTAGAGAAATAAATCCTGCAAAATTTAGTAAAAGTCCTTATCAAAAGCTTTATTGTTGTTCAGATAAAAGACATGGTGTGTTTAAATTGATGCATCTTGACTTGGGTGCAATGAAAACTCATGTTTCATTACACTCATTGCTTCACAAGCCTGCTGCTTAGAGCTGGAAGGAACCGAAACCGAAACCTATCATTAGTAATTGTAAAATACAGGAATCAATCTAAACTAAGATGAGTACTTAAATTCTGTACAGTATGGAATGCATTCAATCATGCCCTTCAGCATAGTGCTGCTTATGATTTAAATGTCCAAATATTTATATATAATAAATTCATAATGGCTCCACAGATTCCCCAGTTTGCACAGATGTATCATTCTTCTCACTCTATATTCTCTTCTGTAGCTGTGGATGAAATTTGTTTTGAAAACAGCAGATATCAAAGAGTAAATTGCTGCTTATTGAAATAAATCTATCTTTCACGGCCGGAGGCATGAATGCTTCCGAATACCAGTTGCTGGAAACTGCAGCAGGGGAGAGTGCTCCTGTGCTTGGGTCCTGCTTGCAGGTTCCCCCACAGGTATCTGATTGGCCACTGTGAGAACAAGACATTGGCCTGGACAGGTCACTGGCCTGATCCAACAGACTCATATAGCTGATTGGTGGCCAAGTTATTTCGTCAGAGCATGGCACAAAAAGGCATAGGCAGTCACTGACTGAATTTGGACTTAAGAAACAGACATGCTCTGGATGAAGGAGAAAGATAACCTGCTAAATGAATCAGCCACTGAGTGCCAAGGTTTTGATCTGGAAAGGACTCTCGTTGTAATTGGATTGCTATGTAAGTGAAGGGGAGACTTTGCTCTCTTGTTTCATTATATTTGCTATGCTATGATTTGGCAAGCCTTCACTGAAGAACTAATTAATTAATTACTAATGGAATGAAATTATTAATGGATTACAACTACCGGTATATATGGAATGCATGAGGGATTCAACAAGAACTTTATACTTTTTATAAGGGTCTGGTGACTTCTGTTTCAGTGTATCTGAAGAAGTGTGCATGCACACGAAAGCTCATACCAAGAACAAACTTAGTTGGTCTCTAAGGTGCTACTGGAAGGATTTTTTTTATTTTATTTTGTTTTGACTATGACAGACCAACACGGCTATCTACCTTTAACTAAAATCAACATTGTGAGGTCCAATAAAGGACTCGGCTATACAGCTGCAAATAAAATGTTTTAAATGTGTTGTAAAGTGCAATATACAAATGTGACACTAGATGGCGATAGTGAGCTACGCCAAATTCAATGGTTTTTTTAAAATAAATAAATAAATAAATATAAATAAAAGCATTTTCACGGCTTTTTAAAAATATGTATGTAGTTTCCATCAAAGATTCTAAGCATCAACAAAATGACTGGAACTTTTGAGATATGCATGGAACATTTCCTTGATTTCTGACTCCAGCTCTGATAGTATCCTGAATTCAACAATTTTCACCTCACAATCTTGGGATTCTATATCATGTGTACATGCAAGGGAAATTCTCCCCCACCTCCCGCAGCTTTACTCAGGAGGTGGCAATGCTTCACAAAATTGCTAACTATATTCTGAGTCACCATCTCCTTTAGGCAAACTAAGCCTGCCGTGCTGCTGTAAAACCTACCCACAACACAGGCCATATTTACATGTGCCATTTTTGGAAGCAATTGGCTTGGTGGGAATCCTCAAGTCACAGAAACTGGAGTTTCCTAATCAACCAAATAAATACCCTGTTGTTGTTTTTTGACACAGAGATCAGAGACCTTTACATTTTTGCCAATCCCTTAATGGTGTCTCTCCCCCAGTTGTGACTCATCATCATGACTTCCAGGTGGCCACAAGCACTGGAAGTCATAACACACCCAATTTTAAACTTCAACACACAGTTTGGACACATTATGATGAGCCCTTGAGGAAAAGGGGATCCGTACTTTTGCTCCAAGACTTGCTTCTTGTCTTATTCCAATGATACCTTTTTAAAAATAAAAATAAAAAATGTATTCTGCTATTTAACTCCCCATCCACACTTGCCTCAGCTCCACCTCCCTGCCCCCAGTTTTAGGTAAGCAGAGTGGATCACAGATCACAATTACACCAGTCTCTATTATCAATCCCCAAGAAAAATTTACAACCACACAGGGACCTAACAAACACCTTCTTCATCAGTTCAGGAAGCTGAGAAAACCAAAACATAATTGCTCTCTGATGAAGCAGTGTGCACAGCAGGCATTCCTGAGCAGCTATGTTCGATCGTTAAAGAGTCTCCAGCTGGGAGGAGGATGGATGGAAGCCTGCATGATGAAGCAAGCTTTTCCGCTGTTCAGTGGAGTTTAATCTTAGTGCCTCAGCATTTCCCAACATAAACAGGCCGAAGATACACAATCTACTCTGTTCCCTTGAAAGTTTTATGCCTCAGTCATCATAGCAACTAATGTTAAGTAAAAAATTTAATGTCGTGAGCCCTAATATTTGCAGGAAGGTTGACAACCTGTTGGTAACCCTACAAACCAGGAATAACCATTTTGTTATCTCAGCGACAGTAAGAAATCCCCATGCCGGTGATCATTGAGATCAGGTGTCCCAATGCATCCCTCCCCCCAATGGAACCTGCCACAGCCATTCTGTTGGCTAGGGCCCACTCCCACGGCAGCCCTGTCCCTCTCCCCTTAAAAACAAATTAACTTATACAAATTAACTAATTTGGAAAAGACTAGACTTAGAGCACTGAGTCATGGAACTGCGCTGCAGGGCATCATTCCCAGAGAGAAAAGAACATTTTGCTATTAGATGTCATTCTTCTTCCTTGTAATAATTTTGCACTGGATTAGCTGTTTCTACACTGAGTCTACCAGACATTTTTTGTACAGCTCTGGTTAATCTTTGTTACTTGTTTTGGGAGATTTTACTTATCACATATCAGAACTGTTCCTTGTTATTTTTACACAGAGCTAGGTATTTCTTAAGCTTTGGCCTATTGACAGTTTCAAACAGATTTAACTTTCATAGGTTACTCTTCCTTTCTCCTTCCTTCCTTCCTTTTTTAAAAAAGGATCAGGCTTCACTTTTACTTTTGAACATTTTTCTTTGATTTTTACTTGAACTGATTTTCTATTTGGATGTTTCTGGATCCTATATCCTGGACATAAGACTGATGCCTACTAACATATATTTTATACATGGTTAAAACTCTTTGGTTCTTCTGAGAATCTGATTGATGTGTTCTTTGCTGTTTCTTCTGGGAAACTGTACTGGATTTTTAGGTGATGTGTTGCTTCTTATGGTCACTGAGCCACGTTTAACAATGGATGAAGAAAAGGTGGGCTATACATGTGACGGTAGCCAATGGGTCTCGAACTCTCAATGAATTATGGGCTTTCCTTGCATGCAAAGACAGGCTCTGGTGGATTAAGTGGATGAGAGCAATAATGGGTCCAACAGTTGAAGGTGGTTTCTGCATGGCTGTAGAGGGAAGTGGGGGGCAGGTGGGGCTCATCAACCTGGGAAGGTAGACCATCTAGAAGAAGGAAAACTCTGACCCTAAACCTCCACTGCCTTGCAGAATATATTTGAGAGAATAAAAGGCTAAGGAGTAAACCCTACAGAAATCCAGAGTGGAATTCGTAAGATGGTTGGATGGCATCTTGTATGCCTTGCTGGGAGCCAGTGTGGTGTAGTGGTTAAGAGTGGTAGACTCGTAATCTGGTGAACTGGGTTCGCATCCCCGCTCCTCCACATGCAGCTGCTGGGTGACCTTGGGCTAGTCACGCTTCTCTGAAGTCTCTCAGCCTCACTCACCTCACAGAGTGTTTGTTGTGGGGGAGGAAGGGAAAAGGAGATTGTTAGACGCTTTGAGACTCCTTAGGGTAGTGATAAAGTGGGATATCAAATCCAAACTCTTCTCCTTCCACCAACTCCTGCTGCCAAACGTATTGCTCTGCTTTCCTTTGTACCACATCAGCAAGAACAAGAGGGGGATCTTGTCATCTGGGCAGTACATGACTTGCATTTACATTGTCCAGGCTTGTGCCTGGTCACTTCGGTGCTGCTAACACAGCAAAAACAACGTGGGAGGCAGCAGTTATTACCAGTCTCTGCAACCACAGCAGGTGCTGTGATTCTCCAGCAGTTTGACTTCACCCCTGAAGGTGCACTCCATTGTCTCTCGAGATAGACAGATACCAACAACAAATAAATAATAACTAGTAAAACTTTCAGTATTGTTCAATACCTGCTGCTCAACTTAGTGTGAGCTTTAAACAAAAGGACTTATTCATTGCCTCCACAAAAACATTGTTATGCATCCTATAGTAACACATCAGCCAGAAAAATTACTGACTTGGTGCTTACAAAGTAAATGATTCAAATTGATATCTGTAAAATAATTCCTTAGAATCAAAACATTTTGATTGATTCCTTTGGAATCCCAATGTGACATACATATTAGCCCATGCTGAGACTAGACCAGGGGTCAGCAACCTTTTTCAGCCGTAGGCCGGTCCACGTCCCTCAGACCATGTTGTGGGCCGGACTATATTTTTTTGGGGGGGGGGGGAAATGAACGAATTCCTATGCCCCACAAATAACCAGAGATGCACTTTAAATAAAAGCACATATTTTACTCATGTAAAAACACCAGGCAGGCTCCACAAATAACCCAGAGATGCATTTTAAATAAAAGGACACATTCTACTCATGTAAAAACACGCTGATTCCTGGACCGTCCGTGGGCCGGATTTAGGTGATTGGGCCGCATCTGGCCTCCGGGCCTTAGGTTGCCTACCTCTGGACTAGACAGTGGCACTGCACCATGTCTCTGATATGTGCCAAAGGAATTTGCAAGGAATTTTATCTTGGCAGGACAATCAACTTTAGTATTAACAAAATGCACATTAGTCAAGTACATCCAGGTGAACCATGTTACTAGATGAGATATTTCTGGTATCTGTGGAGACATTCCTTTCCCTTGGCACTTTCTCTTTTCACAATACTCCTCTGAACTCCTATGTTCTCCCTTTCCTCTTGTGCTCCACCATGAAGCTCCATTTATAGATCCCCTTCGCAGGATACCTCTTTCATACCTGTTGTCATACTGAGAACACCAAGGAAGATTTGAGTGAGGGAAGGTCCATGGCTAACCCACTGAAATGTGCACATGCCAGCTCTTCTAAATCAGGCCATAGCCCCGGCTACTTCAGTACAAAAAATCCTTCCCCACTCCCCGCATAGTGGATGAAAACAGAATTATCCTTGCTTTTTTCTCAACCCAGTTTTGAACAACCACTCACCTTAGCACATGTGTAGATCCATTTATAGTAGTGGTGGAACAAGGGACTGTTTGCCCTAAGATGGAAGGCCTTCGGTATCGTTCATCACCACAACACAGGATGATGAGGAAGGCACGTCTGAAAGACTTGTTCAAGAATGCATAAAGGAAGGGATTCAATCCTGAATTGATGTATCCCAGCCACAAAAAAGCAGTCCATATCTTTGCAGGAACTGTATAATCTATGAAAGGGTCTATTACATTTGTGATGAAGAATGGTGCCCAGCATAAGCAGAAACACCCCATGATTATACAGAGGGTCTTGGCTGCTTTAGTTTCAGTCTTCATACGGTGAGTGCTGTGCTGGTCAGGGTGGTGTGGCCTCCCATCTGTTGGGGCCCCTGCACGCTGAAGAATCTGTATCTGATGAGCATGCTCCCTGGCTGTAATGTATATCCGGTAGTAGGCTAGCACCATTAGCAGAAATGGAATGTAGAAGGCAACCACAGAGCAGGTGACAGCATAGGGCTTGTTGACCATAAATATGCAGTAAGTTGAGTTGGACATACTGTTGAACTGCTTTTTCTCTACCTGAGGGAGATGAACAAAAAAAGCAAAGAAAGACAAGGACATATTATAGCTTCTCTGATCATTAATTGTCTTCTCTTTGCTTCATTTGCCCATGTGTGGAATGAAAAACAACACTGCTGAGAAACTGGAACTTTCTCCACCAACCCTTGTGCCTATTTCTCATTTCCCAGTTATTCCGTGTCTTTTCCGTAATCGGCAGAACCCACACTTCGGAACTCCCTGCCTATTGACACCAGGCAGGCACCCTAACTGTACTCTTTTCAGTACCTGCTAAAAACATTTTTGTTTAGGCAAGCCTATCCAGACATGTAAAATGTTGGTGTGTGTTTTAATCTGGTGTTTAGCTCATCGTTGATTTTAAACATTTTTGAATGTTTAAAGTACTTGTTTTAAACTTTTTTTACTGATCATTTTATTGCTTTATTCTGTTTTTAAACCACTTCTATATTTTATTACAATCAAATGGTAAATAAACATTGTGAAATAAAATTAATAAATATAGTTACGAATTGACCTATTGAATATTTTTTCCTCAATTTCTATTATCTTCCTTGAATGTTTTATGTTTATCATACATTGAAGAAAATGTTGTTTATTCTCTGACATTTAAATATCAGGATGAGTAGCAATTCAAAATGTAATGGAACCTTTTTTGGGATGGACAATTACACAATGCCCAAATCTGCTTGTTATTGCTGAATCAATGCTCATACTGCAGATACTATATTGCACGTGTGTGTATAGAAGCATAGTAGAGGAACGAAGGAATGTTAAATACTGATAGACTGCTAAAGAAAATAATTCAGCCACTGGAATCTTATAGAAATGTGGCACCTATTGCAATGGTTGTGACTGCTTGACTTCATAGAACATTCCTCTGCCTGCCCATCATTCCCTGCTAGCACTGATTGTGAAAGGCAGGGTGATGAAAAACCCCATCTCATTCTTGACAGTTGTAGTAGTTGCATGGTTGTAAATTTAATGGAGCATGAACTGAAAGCAGTTTTCAGAGAGTATCAGGTCTGAGTCTCATGGAAAGAGTTGCCAACAGTCCCTCATGCTAGGCTGACAGCAAGCTTACTAGATGGCAAGGAGGATCAATTTAAAGAACTGTTATTATGAAGGGTGGCATGTTGTCAATGCACAGAAGTAAAAACAACATTCACTGGAAGGAAGACAATGGAAGGGGGGAAATAGATAGAAATAGAAAAGATTCTTTCACAACATGTTAGCCAATGGGTTCTGAAGGTATCATGGATGTTACTGTGATCTGTCAATCACCCAGTATCCCTGTCAGACCACAGCAGATATTCAGAGTGAGCATGTTATCATTAATGTCTCCTTCAAGGACTTTCATGGAATTGTAGACCCCCAGGGGTCATCTAGTCGGGGTCCCCTCCACTGTTTGGCCTAAATATTAGCATGCAAAGTGCTTCTCTCACTACACACTTAAATATTTCATTTACCTTCTTCCTAATGGTTCAGAATGTCCAACTTTATGTCCCACAGCCCAATAAAAAGCTTCTAAATCCAGACATTATGTACTTCGGCAACATGACTAGTTCTCCCAGTTGCCTTTGTGAACCTGACCCACTGGGCTGAGAGGATCCAAGGTTATGAAAGGATTCCAGATCATGCTTCCAGATAAGGGATATACATCTGTTAGGGTAGACTTAAATCTATCTTTTGAAAATCAGGGTAATACTAAACAAAATGTGGGTGTAAATAAAGATCTGGGTGGCTGCTTTTCTTACTAAAATGCTGCTTTGAAAAGCAGAAAATTGGAAGATAAAAGGGAGGGGAAAGCGCTGACTAGCCTTTCTACTGCTTTTCTGAAGTAACTGTCCTGCAGATATGCTTTTCCCTATGAATTCCAGACAGGTGTTTACCTTTGCAAGCACACACCTGGAATTCCACATAGCACCATATATATGTAGAAGTGGTTCAGAGGGAGCCACTATAGAAAAGTGATGATCAGAAGAAGGGTTAAGCATTCCCTCCCTACAGCACTTAGCTGCTTCAAATTGCTTGCTCTCAAAACTACTTCTAACTAACAAACAAAAGTGGTCCATCAGGGTTTTGCTATGCTAGATTCATGCAATATTTGTTTCAGCCCTAAAAAGTTGTGAATGAAGTACAGATCATCAATCACTTTGTAATGACTCAGTGCAAGGCACTGAATGAACAGCAACTTTACAGGAACTTCCATTTCTAGGATTCTATGAGCAAGACTTCATTCTCTTTAAATTCACAGTAATGATATTTCATAGAGTCACAGGATATTTTTGGAGGCTATCTAGAACCAACTCTGTCAGCTTTAGCTACGAGTAGAACAAGTGAATTGAGCGAATGATAAAATATTCAGATCACAAATGGAAAAGAATAGTGATGAATTCTAGAGTTTGCACGAAGGTTAGAGTCATTTCAGTAAAATAAAATGGCAGGTGGGGTTCAGAGTTCCAAGGGAAGGTGATAAATTCCTAGGCACAGCAGCCAACACTATGACAGAAGTGAAATTGCCTTTCTGACCCTAAGTTTGGTAATATAAATGGTCTGGAAGCAAT
The DNA here is from genome assembly GCA_034641385.1 of Darevskia mixta. NCBI lineage: Eukaryota > Metazoa > Chordata > Lepidosauria > Squamata > Lacertidae > Darevskia > Darevskia mixta. The sequence continues at coordinate 1,326,193 of JAWWNH010000074.1, read as the reverse complement.
TTTGAACTTCTCTTTCAATCTTCTTGGGTGAAACTGTATGCTATTTAAAGAGATGAGGGATTTTGGTCAATGCAAGACCTGCTCATTCAGAGTTTAACTTCATACCAGACAACTAGGATCTACTCACCAAGTCCATGATGCCAATGCTATTCCAGCCTTGCATTATAGGGAGAAAAGAAATAAACATTGGGATTACCCAGCAGCCACCCAGCATTAGAGCAATGCGCAGTGGTGTCATCTTATTCCTATAAACCAGTGGCTGGCAGCAGATAGCATAGTACCTGAAAGAGGAAAGAAAAAAGAATTAATGGAAACAAGGGACCATACATTCTTCAACCAGTCCCATCTTTTCAAATCTGTGTAATTTAAGCATTGGCTTCCAGCAATTTGCTGAGAGGCACAGGGGAGCAAGTCTAGTGCTTCTCTCTTCTATGCAGAAATATGTGAAATTGTACAATCCTTAAGATCCCGGCTATTATTAAGTATTATTATTAATACAGTATCACCAGTGTACACAGCACTGTGCAATAAAACTGATGTAAAAGCTAAAGCTCACATATAGCCAACCTGTGTACAGTATGGAAGACTGCCTAGCATTAAACCTGTTAATATTTGGTAAACTGAGAAACAGCTGTCGTTATTTGAAGAACAGGAAAGCAAGATTCTGAGGAAGATTCTAATGACCCTTGCATCTGACACGGATTTCCCCTCCTGCTGATATTTATGCTAATGAGCTGAAAGGTCTGCACAGGTGGTCACGTACTAGTAGACTATATCCAACAATAAGCACAGCTTCTTAGTATTTATGGATAGATAGGAAAAGCAGATAAAGCTGAGTAGCCTTTTTAGTAGGCAGCCAGCAAAAATCCTAATGTATCAAACTAACATTTAAGCGGGAAGAAAGTAACTCTTCTCTTTTTTTTTACATTTTTACCAATTTTGACAATAATTTCTATGCTATTTCATTTAAAACACAAGGAATACTATGCCATCTTGATAATATCTTAAAACAGCTTTTTCTAATATCTATAAATTATAGATTACTATAACTTGTTCAAATAGAATACATTCATATTCTAACAGAATGTTGAACATTTTTATGGAACATTTATTTTGCTTATTGCCAAAACCGTTTCTCAATCATTCTTCCAATCCTCAATGGTGAATTTTCCCTTTATAAGAACAGTTAATTTTGTCCAATAGTTAATTTTTTTCCATGTCTGAAGAGACCCCTACTGGAGAGTGCTGGATAAAGCTGGCTGCTGTGCTAGCAGGAAATGGGCATTTTGCAGAGAATATTTATGCAGAATATAGCGTGTTTTCTCTGCATCAAGAGAGGAAAGGAACATGATTAGATATAGAAAGAGAAATGAAAGGACTGCAAATTCCCCTGGCAATTAACACATTGAATCAGAAGTAGCAAAATGATTTAGGAATATAATATTAACCACAATGAAGGAGACAGTTTAGCCAGGCAGTTCTGCTGTACAGGTTTATCAATTTCTATCATTTGCAGCTGACAGTATCACTTTTGGTTAAACAAACTATTAAGCAATATTTATTCTTTGAAAGGGACATCTTGAGATTTGAACCTTCTTGCTGCTTAAATTTCAATATTTGTATGTCTCCATTCGTAAGTCTATCCTCATTCACAAACCCACAACATGCACACTCACACACATCAAGAACAGACTTCCAGCCACAGAATGTGCTCTCCTCCTCTCCCCTGCCTTGCGATACCCCCTGCTATGCACACTAGGAATGTCAGAAAATTTCATTGCAGACTACCATGAACGACACATACACACACACACACACAGAGAGAGAGAGAGAGAGAGAGAGAGAGAGAGAGGCCCAAATCTGTTCCACTGAACCAGTCCTTGGAACGGACCACAGATCTGTGAACTAAACCTTTCTGACAGCTGGTTAGACCATGGTACTTATGAGATGATCTGAAGGCTTACTCTGTTTTTCTCCTTCTAATTTTAACACTGCAAAGCTGCTTGGGGCAGCATCAATGTGTGTCATTTGCTGCATAACTGTGCATACTTTAAGACATCCACATTCAGAACCAGGATGGAAAGGACTGCAATAGGATTTCTCCATCCCTATCATACACCCTTTAAATCTGCTCCAGAGGGTCAGGGGATCAGAGGAAAGTGTCGATGCACAAGCAGAAGTCAACTCTTGCAGCACTGAATATAGCCCCAGGCTGCACTAGGTGTACAAAGCCCATTGGAGCACCAAGCAGCTCCCTATATTTCTATCTGGAATGGTTTAATAAATTTCCTACAAATACCTGGGAAAAGTTATAAATTAATGTCCACATTAAAAATCATGTTCAGACAAGTTATTGAACCATACTGCTGCTATTACTACCTGCTCTCTAGTGATTTTTTTAAAAAGAGAGTGGATGAGCTGTTGTTTTAAGGATTACAGCATTTTATGAATTTTATATATCCTTATTTGATTTTGTGAAAACTGCCCTATGGCATATGGAAAGGGAGGTATATAGATAATATAAATAAAGTGAAAGATTCCAAAAAATATATTTTACCCCGAAGGATCAAACATGCTTCTATATTCTCACATGCTGCCCACTTACAAGAAGCAAGAAATTCCAATGGCAGCACATTCCAGATTTTAGTTTCCTCTGTAGGGGAGTGCACTGAATATTTATGGCACTTTAAAACGCTTGCTTTATTTACAAATATACAAGTAGAGGCAAGTAAGATGCACTCCTACCAGGCAGCAGGTTCACTACATCCCCATCAGATCACCAGAGATAGATGGTACTGTCTCAGCCTTAAACCTGCACACACATGCATCCACACCCTCACCTTTAGCCTGGGAGCTTCCACAAACCCCAACAGCTATCCCATTAAACACACAGCATGTCCAATGGTCAGGGATAATGGGAGCTGTAGTCTAAAAATATCTGGAGGGCACCACAATGGCTATCGCTGCCATAAACGCACGTTTCCCATCTCCCCATATACAGTACTACCAAAAAGGGGATTGGACAAATTCATGGAGGGAACGGCTATTGACAGTTACAAGTCATGCTGGATAGCTACACACCATCTTCAGGATCAGAGAAAGCATCTCTCTGAATACCAGTTACTGGGGCACAACAATGGAAAAGAGTTCTACTGCCCTCAAACTCTACTTGTTGGTTCCCTGGAGGCATCCAGGAAGCAGGTTGCTCAATTACCATGTTCTTAACAATGTCCCAAATAAAAGCAACTACTAATACTCCTAATTAACTAAAGACAGTGCCCCACACCCATTCTTCTAACAAGATCTATTTCAGACGAAACTGCTCAACAGAGCTAAATTAGTCTAACGAGGAATACAAATAAATGTACTGCCAACTGAAAACAAACAAAGTAAGAGTTCCACGAAGACTTTGGAAAAGGTGGCGGCAATAGTAGCAAACAGAAAAGGGAAAGAGCACACATTTCAAATACTTTTTTTTAAAAAAAAGGTTCATAACGTCCCTTGCATGCCTCAGATTATGCCTCAGCCATCTGTTCTGTTGTTTGTTTGTTCTTGTGTGGTTTTTTTCCCCAGTTCACAAACTCAGCAATCAACGCATTAGGTCTACTTTCTATAAATCCAAGATATTTTGCATTGTAGTCTTGAGCACTACAGAGGAAGGCTTCTAAAGCAACATACTGCATTTATTACCTGCATGAACAGGTTACATTTAGCCACTTTGGTCTCAATGCCATTTCTTTCCTCAAAAGCTCTCGCTTCCTTTTCTTCAACAGTTCTCCTTCATTACCTCTGCACAGGCATGTTTTAAGGGGAATTGAGTTTATTTGTGGCTGTGTAGAGAACTGAGCATTAACAGGACGCTTCGTCACATTTTATCTGTTTTAATTCCAGCCTCTAAAAAGCCTTCTTGGTTCTTTTTCATTTGCACAGAGCTTTAGCAGGATTGCCCAGAATGGAAGGAGCAGCAGCAAGCAGGGACTGATTAACACAGTTGCAAAGCCAATCCTTAAAAAAGAATGATTCTTGTTGTGTTGCAAAAGCTATACTGTACAGTGTTAAGAAACCTCAGTTTTGCAATTACATTCATTGGTAGTTTGAAAGTTGCCTACTACTAAGAAATACATGCACTGTCTTTCTAGGCTCATTATCTCAAACACTACAGTAACTTCTGAATATTTTGGGCCTGATCATTCCCTATTCAAGACATAAGACTCATGTGCAAATAGCTCTTCAGATGATTCATCAGACCCTCCTCTTTGTGTGAACACATTGCATCAGGGCAATCCAGGCAACAGGGAGTCTCTGTGTGCTTTCCATATTCCCATTTATGCACTCATAGAAGCTGGTGGGGGATTCTCCCAAAGACAGAGCAGTTTTCTCTCTGCTGTTTTCACAGCATCAGTAAGCACATGAGCAGTGGCTTCAAGGCAGTCTGTAGACTTGGAGGTATTCAAGTACCTTCCATTTTCCAAACTCTGCATCTTGGGTAATTCCCACTGTGTGTTGAAGGGAAGTCTGCTCTAAATTGGAATATGTAAGACACACACAGACTCCCTATTGCCTGGAATGCCCTGATGCAATGTGTCCATATATCTAACAGCAATACCAATAACATACCAAAGGTTAGAACCTAAGAATGTCAGAGTTTATTGTTGCAAAAATAGGGATAAATATGAATGTAGAAAATGAAAAGATTGATTATGCAGGCAATGTACAAATTTGACAGGCAATCTTAGGGTTAATTAAAGAGCCAGTAGAGAGGAAAGGATCCCAGTAACTAATGTGACAAGGGGAAGGCAAAAGAAGCAAGTGGACATCTGTGGAACTGAGTTAAATGAATAATAACATCTCCCTTCACAACTAGACGAAACCTAGCTTGGATTGCAGTTCTAAGTACTCTAGATCATTATACCTCAGCTCTGCTTCTGAGATATAAAAGGCAATGGCACCCTACAAAACTAATGAAGGTATTTCCTCACCTGATAAATTAGGGTCATGCCCACACCATATACTTAAAGCATGCATATGCCATCTTAACAGTCATGGAGAACTCTGGGAACAACAATAGGTTAAGAGTGCTGGAAATTGTAGCTCTGTGAGGTCAGCACCCTCAACAAACTACAGTTTCCATGATTCTTGGGAGGAGGTCATCACTATTAAAGTGGTATAAAAGTGCTTTAACTGCATGGTGTGTGTATGACCTAGAAAAGACAGTACTGAGTTTAAGCAGAATGCTTTTGAACCTCACAACCAAAGTGTATCAGCCATATGAACATAAGAACATCTCTGCTGGATCAGACCGAAGGCCTATCTAGTCCAGTATCTTGTTAGCCCCCAGGGGACTAACCAGATGCCTAAGGATCTCCAATTCTTCTTGTAAATGTGATGCATAAGCATTCATAGATGGCAGCAATAATGTTCATATCTTACTATATAACGTTTTTGTAAGAAAAATAAGCTGTCACATTGCAGTTCATGTGGCAACCAACAGGTGGCCACGCAAACTGTAACATGACAGCAGCAGGTGCAGTAAGTGAGCAAAGCAGGCGGGCCAGGCTAGTGGCACAAGTGGGCTGGCTATAAGACCAAGCGAGCAAGTGGGCAGGCAGGTGGCCCAGGCAGGACTTCCCATGTTGCCATTGTTACCATCTCCCTGCCTGTTTGTTTGCACACACAACAGGGTAATGGAAGCCTGTGGTCTGAATGAGTGGGTGGCCCAGTTAGGCAAGTGAGCAAGCAGTCTGCCATGCCACACTTAGGACACTGTTTCTAAAGTTCATTAATTTGAGCTCCTTCTTCTACACTTACTTCACCATCTCCCTCAGTCTACCCAACCTGCCAATCATAACCCCTTTTCAGACATGAATGTGGCTTCATTGGGCATGCAGGGGTGGTGAAAGTAGCACAACACAAGGGAAGTTTTTTCCCTGCACAACCAAGTATGATTCATCCAGGCATCTAAGACACAGATATCACTGGCACTGCACTAGACCTGACAGCAAAGTTCTGCATGAGCAGAAGCTGTGACCAGGTGTCACATGGAACCTGTTGTCTCCTGGGGATTCTCTGGACAGAAGCGCTTCTACACTTTACCCTTTCTACCATGCTAACACTTGTTCCCTTGCAGGCTTCTGCCATCAAGAGTTCTCATCTGAGATCCTGTCTTTTTGAATTATTTTACGGGAACGCGTATCTTTCTGCAGCACTCACAATGCCTAAATGTTAGCATTCTCTTTGGGAAGAGGAGGGGGAGGGTTCTGTTTGTGTCTTTAGATATAGGCAGGAGGTGTTGATTTATGATAATATATTGTATCTATGCTCATTGCTGCCTTTGCAAAACCCTCCAGGCTGCAGCTAGTGGAGGAATGAGGCAGGCTGCTCAGGGGAGGCAGCAGCTGAAATACGAATTAGTCTTATAAGCAGAGGACAAGAAGCAAAAAACAGTGTCTTGTTTAGATTAGACCAGGAAACCTACAAAGCCAACACCACGTTTTTTTCACACTGCTGACCTTCTATGCATCATCTACTCCATCACGGAACGTGCCATAGCCAAAAAACCATCTCTACTATATCCTTTTTGAGGTGTGGCAACACACATGGTGTTTCAGGATCCAGGGATGCATACAGAAAGTAAACTCTTGTATTTTAATTTTAATGCAAGCAAAAGGTCTTGGTTTTTATTACTTCCCTTTTTGCAGAATGGTGGCTCATTTCAACAGTTGAACCAATCTACACGGAGATGCAGCATGCATCACGTATTGTCTTGATAAGGTCCTCACTGCTGCAGAACTTATGCAGGACTGGACATTAAATTGAACATGCTCTTTCAGTCCACTCTGCACCATGTGATTACTTTTTTATTTTTTTTAAAGGAGATGCTTGATTATGACTCTTCCTAATCAAAGCTAGGGAGACTGGCAGAAATTCTAGGACCTAGAAGTCCAGAATCTGCCACAAACATATGCATCTGACTAAGTAGTGTGAACAGAACACAGATGTTAGGGCAAAATTGTCTAAAGCTTTCAGAATTGACTGTTTTACAAAATAATAATAATAATAATGCAAAATACCAATGATCCAGTCACAAGCACAAATAATCCAGCCATAGTCAGAGTTAGCATTAAATAATTATAACAGAATTATTGCAAGCAACACTAATTAGTGCTCTAAGCTCTTTAATGGCAAAAGAAAATCCCAATGTACCCCAACAATTATTTCTTTCACAAAGTCTGGGAAACTCTACTCTTCTGACATTGCAATGCTAAGAACTTTCAAACATGTAGGGAGATGCCACCTTACTCTGACGTCCAGGGTTTCTTCTGCTTGGGACCTCTCTAACCCAGCATGTAAATTAAAAGTGCTAGGACTAGTAAACAGGAGCAGAAAGTGAAAGGACAAACTTTTGGCAGAGACACTTTCCTTCAATTCCTACCCCATTTACTGGCCTAGTATGTATCTTAGGTCTTCACCATCCATTAAGTCTCTTCCATCAGCAGAAAATGATGGGAGGTTCTGCCAGTAATAGAAGCCATCAGGTCAGCTCCTGTCAGTGGATGTGTGAGAGCCCAGATGGCCAGCACTAATGAAATGAAGCTCTCTATAATTTAAGAGGTAAGTCATTTATCAGTTAATCACACAGTCTAATGGAGTAATGGCTTCTGCCCTGATTATCATGAATCCAGTATTCCCTATATGGGGACAAATGGACTCAGAATGTTTAATATGCCTATGTTTACAGTGCTAAACAGAAGTTACATATACAGTGTTACCATCTAGATTGTCAAGAGTATGGGACATTTATTGAATTACCAAAGGATCCTATCAGATTATAACGGTTACAAAACATTCAAAGGGGAAAAAATATTTCACAGGTACCTAGGAAGAACAGTCATGTTACATGACTTGTACTGACAGCTGCTTTTGTACTACTGCCTGCAATGCTCCATTGGCAATGTTACCTTTGATCTGTTCTAGTTATTTTCAGGTTTTATCCGTGTAACTATTCTGTCTTTGCTGTGTGACGTTCCACAGAGCATATACTTTGTGGATTCTAGCACCATCCATAGAGTTTTGAGTGATTCTATCAAGGACCTCATGCATCGTTTCTCATTTGTTTCACCTTGTACAGAAATGAAGGGTGTGTGTGTGTGTGTGTGTGTGTGTGTGTGTATCTTTATTGAAAAAATTACAGAGGGATTTCTCTGCCCCTTGCTGCTAGGCCTAAGGACAACAGAATAAATGCATATGTGACTATAGGAAACAACATACTATTTCCAGTATAGCTTTAGAAACAGAGCCACAAAAGAAACTTGGTGTAGCGTCTTATCTTATGCTGTGAATTTTAGGTCCATTTTACTATTTATTTATTTTAGAACTTTCTTTTTATTATACTGCACTTTTTTATTTGTACTTCTATTCTTTTTAGTCTATTGATTTGTTTGACTTACTTCAATCAAAAATATTTTTAAAAGAACAGTTTCACTACTAAAGAGTTAATGTTAGGAACAAAGATAACTTCACTGGGAGATAGGAAGCACTTTGGAAGTGGTGAGGTGAGCAAATAGTTTTACTCGAAGCCATTAGAGTATTTATGATTGAAGTCCATATTAAAAAAAAAAAAAAAATCAGACCAGTACAAGAAGCATGAAGACCAAAACAGAAAGACTTCCCCCATAATGCACACTTTTATTTGAAGAATGAATAAGCAGAAATGATCACACATTGCAGGGTACAAGTAGCAAGGACATCACCAGAGGAGTTGTCTTGGTACCCTTAGCAAATAAGAACCATGAATTTCAATTACATAGCTCGGTGGCTAAGATGAGCTCGATTACCAGTTAAAATTGCTTTTTAACATTACAGATACTTATAAAAGAAAACTTTTACAATCCAGCCACGTTAGATCACAAGCAACATTTCTTAAAGTGGGGGTGGGTGGGTGGGAGGAAGTAAATTTAAGAACATAGGAAGAACCTGCTGGATCAGGCCAATGACCCATCTAGTCCAGCATCCTGCTCTCAAAGTGACCAACCAGTTGCTTGTGGGAAACCTGCAAGCAGGACCCGAGCGCAAGAGTCCTCATCCCTCCTGCAGTTTCCAGCAACTGGTTTTCAGAAGCTGTGGAGGCAGAGCATAACCATCATGGCTAATGGCCACTGACAGCCCTCTCCGCCGTGAATTTCCCTAGTTCTCTTTTTAAAGCCATCTAAGTTGGTGGTCATCAATGCTTCCTGTGGGAGTGAGTTCCATATTTTAACTATGTGCTATATGATGAATAATAATTTAGTTTTACTATTAAAGAATCCCGGCTTGTCATGATGTTCAAAGTATCAATTCTGGTTTAATGTAAATGATGGTTATTCTAATAAGCCAGCTTTGTAGCACCATATGTTTCAAGTTAACTTGTTAAGAAATTAAAGAATCGCTGCTTCAAATACAATGACAATTCAGGATTCTTCAAATGTGAAAGTAAACTCTGGTCAAATCTTTTCAGCTGCATACGAAGAAAGAGGAAGAGGAGAGCATTAAAGGCCGATGCTTTGCTCAGATTTGTCCTCTTAGTATGTATTGATAAACCACAATTTAGTGCTAACACAGTCACTCTTTGGTGAAGGAAATCCATTCTTACATAACATATTCAAGAGGGGAATCCCCAGTCTGCAGGCCAGATATGGCCCACAGCCAAATTCCATCTGCTTTTCTGGGTTTCCTCCCATCCACCAGCTGTTCAGCAGAGAGCAGCCAAAGAGGAAATTATGCCTTCCTCTGCAAGAAGATCAAAGTGGGGTGGGGTATGTTTCAGCAGAGACATAAACCTGTAACTTAGTGGCTGATCTGTGATCGTAATAAAGATGGATTGACTGACATAAACATGTGTTCCTTGCAAATAATGCAAAGAGTATCTATACATTTTGAAACTTTGTGCATACAATTTTTGGGATCCAAGTGCATTTTTTAAGTTGTGTGTTGAGGACACCAAGTCACCCCCCAAAATAATTCACACTTCAGACATTATTTTTTGTTTGGGTTTTTGGCAAGAAATTTAGGGCCACAACTTTATTTTAAATACAAATCACGTGAGTGGTTGCGTAGGCATTGGTTCTACCATGTCCCTAGGGGACACGAGCTGCCATTGGCAGGTATAAGGAAACCCTTTAAACTGAGGGGAGTTAAAAGAGCCTGGGGGCACAGTCCTCCCTCCCCCCAGGGGTCCCAAGGGGCTCAAGCACGGCCCTGCATTCCCGAATCGGGATCGGACAAACTTATAGAGCCCCTTGGATTCCTTTACCGGAACTCCTAACACCATCATCGGCTGTATGGCGACCACATCCATACACCGATGAATCAATGGTTTTAGGGCGACCACACCCATCCACCAATGAATCAATGAACCAATGCCTAACCGCCAACCTTACAAGTTGTGACTAGTTGCAATGTAGTAGGCAAAAAACCACTGGCTCAAGCCAATATGCCAGATGGACAAAATTCCTACTAGGCCCCTGCCATCAAGAAGCAGACGACCCCATAACAGGCAAAGCAAGGTCAACACAGAGGTCTAATAAAAAAGGGAGAGGAGGGCGGGGAATCTGGAACACGCAGCCAAGAGGCTGACCCACAGATGTGCAGGGGTTATATAGGACCTGGGCTGTCCATCACCAAATTGCTACATGCAATTTACCCCAGCAACACCTAGCCCCCTCCCATCTGTGGCCATTGTCCACTCCTCCCTCGGCAACCAGAGGGAGGAGGGGGAGGTGCTTTCCTGTCCCAACCACAACACGTGCTCACCCTATAGGTGAACTCGATTTAAAGGCATTGAATAGGTGTGGTCTGCTCATACACTGATCTAAAATCCAACCTTTAACATCTTTCCACTGGAGATGTCCAGCAATTAGCCAAAGAAAGATTCCCCAGCTCTCTTCTAGATACTTGAAAATAGATATTTGAGATAAGCCCTGGCACACATGAAACCTTGTATATAGGATATATTTACATGCCTTTAATTCAATGGTTTTCCTGAAGGAACACATGAAATTTAACCAGATAAACTTGAAAACAGCAGCATTTTATTTTATGTACCTTTTTTATCCTACCTGTCTAATGAGATACAGCAGAGGTGGAAAATTGATGCTGTTGTGAGGAGGACATCAAGAGAAGTGCGGACTAAACAGAACGTTCTTCCATAAATCCAGTTATCTTGGACCAGCTCAATGGCTCCAAATGGCATCACCACAACTGATACCAGCAAGTCAGCAAAGGCAAGTGAGACTATGAAATAATTGGTCTTGATTTTCCTGCAAGGAACACAAATGTATTGATTCAGAAAAACATCATCAAGATGACAATTTGTAGGACAGTGTTACTTTCTGCATTTTCAAACATCCATCCCTTGTTATTTTATCACTCTGTAAATCAAGTGCCCATGTTGAGTATGTAAATTCCTCATGGGTCACACCCTTCTGTTCAGACAGGAGATAGTCGAATGTGTGCACCAGCCTCTTTATCCACATATAGATCTCAAATTCACAAAGTAGTAGCCTTTCATTAGCAATTAAAATTCCCACCTGCATTTGTTGGTTCGCTATCACTCATGTTGAGCAACTCTCTTTCAAAGCCATTAACATGCATACATATTGGACATGTGATGCTTCAGTGGTGAGGGACCTTAGCGGGGATGCTGCCAGAAGTTGATTTGATGTTTTCTTTTGAGCTGTTTCCACTGAAGAGACAAGCAGCTGCTCAGTTAGAAAAGTGCCTTGTCTTTTTGACGCAGTAGGAACTACTGCATAGAAAAACAACAAACAAAGCTCTTGCTGGGAATGTAGTTCCCTCTTATGCATGCACACCACATCTTTTGTTTAGGTTTAAAGATGTGAACTTAAAAATTCGGCAGCTCCTTCCAATCCAATCCAAATCTTTAAGCAGCTACTTTGAAGAAGCCCTTACTTCATTATAGCTTCTGCAGTAATATATGTATATATTTAAAGAACTTGCAGTATACTGACCATAATACATGTTAAAATCAAGAAATAAATCAACACTGTAAGCAAAATGATGCTCACATGCAGAGCCAGAAAACAAAGGTCACATAAGCTTGTATGACCAATTATGCTTCTATCATACTGATTCATTAATGTCATACCGGTAAAAGGCCTTTAAATAACAGGTTGTGCCTCCTCAACAATTTACACAGTCAGATCGCCATTAATATCTACAACTTCCTGATATATGGTCAAATAAGCCTAAAATAAAAAATGTGAATGGATACACTGCTTAAATGTAGCATTTACTTTTTTTTCCAATTAATCATACTTTTCTTTGTCAAATAAACCCTTTCAGGGCAGAAGTCCTGGATCCATTCCATGTCTAATATTCATTCCTGGCATAATTGCACAGTCTGTTACCCATGTCTGTTCTCCATCATCTGCTCTGCTCATTGGAGCTGGGAAATCCACAATGTCATTACATCAAGACATGATGTAGATTTTTAGTACATATCAAGGAGAAAGAAAACTTGGCAATAAATTGCTATTTTTGGCAGTGTTTCCTTGTCTCTTGTTACATCTAGCTGCTGCCCTAAAAGTGCAGTGTTAGTCACTTTGGAATTATTTGGTGATTTATGTGTTTTGATGATGCAAATTCTAGAACTGCAGGCACTAGATAATAAAATGATTAATCAGCTGCAATATAAATTCTAACTTTGACACTACAGGCAATCAAAGTTTGACATTATACTAATAAGCTTGGATGGGGGGAGGAACAGTGAGAATGTTCTTTTACCACATTGTTTATGTTCACAGCTATTTTCACATTTGTCTCTTTGCCCTGGAGATTCAAATATTCCACCCCTGAAAAGCTCATTCTGCCGAAGAGATTGATAGTAACATATGCATGGACTCACCTGAGTTGCCTGTCTCTGCATACAGCCACCATCACCAGAAGATTTCCCAGGATAGCCATAAGAATAACAGCAGAAATAAAGGTGAGCAGTGCAATCTTCTCTGCCACGCCAAATCCCTCAGTTGAGCTATAAAGAAAAAAAATATGGGGTACTTCTTGAAAATAGAAGACTGGCAGCTTGAGACTGACTTGGTTATTTTGAATCCATATGTCAAATTCCATTTTCCAGCCCACAGTAGCCTTAACTAATTTACTGACCCTTCCCCTCAACAATGGGAATACTGTAGATTACAATTCAACAGGACCAATCTATGCATGTGACAGGGTGTACACTGGCCAAAGTATTAGACTTGCATCTGTAACTTTGGGAAACAGCCTGATCTGTTCTAGAGCCACTCTGTGTCTTTCCAGTTTGACCCACTATTTAGTGTTAAATTATATCTGTTGAAAAACAAAGCTCTGTTTTCTTCCCATTCACTATAACAGGGAATCTAAAAACTGATCAATTTCAATCTAATACCCCCTTTTTGCAGAAGTGGGTGAAATTTGCAGGCATAGCAGCTCCTCCACAGTGGATTAAAGCTAAAGGTAAAGGTACCCCTGACCATTAGGTCCAGTTGTGAATGACTCTGGGGTTGTGGCGCTCATCTTGCTTTACTGGCTGAGGAAGCCGATGTTTGTCCACAGACAGCTTCCAGGTCATGTGACCAGCATGACTAAGCCGCTTCTGGCGAACCAGAGCAGTGCACAGAAACGCTGTTTACCTTCCCGCTAGAGCGGTACCTATTTATCTACTTGTGCTTTCGAACCGCTAGGTGGGCAGGAGCTGGGACCGAACAACAGGAGCTTACCCCGTCATGGGGATTTGAACCGCAGACCTTCTGATCAGCAAGCCCTAGACTCTGTGGTTTAGACCACAGAGCCACCCACATCCCTTCCACAGTGGATTAAGTCTGCCAAATTGTAGGCAGATACATCCAGGGACTTCCATGGAAGGTTAAATTTGATTATTATTTTTTTAAGACTCCAATTTTCTGCCAGACTCAGTGGAAACTTGCAGGCACAGCCAAATTTCAGAATGGCAACTGCAAGGACAGATTTTACCATTTTAAGATGGGTGCAATAGAAGTACTATGGGTTGTGGGTGGAAAACATTGGGGAGCATTGATATACAGTGGTACCTCAGTTTAAGAACAGCTCTGTTTACGAACTATTTGGTTTATAAACTCTGCAACACCGGAAGCAGTGTTTGCGAACTTTACCTCGGTCTAAGAAAGGAATCTGAACAGTGGAAGGGCATCAGCGGCGGGAGGCCTCATTAGGGAAAGCACGCCTCGGTTTAAGAACGGTTTCGGTTTAAGAACCGACTTCCGGAACGGATTAAGTTCGTAACCCGAGGTATCACTGTATTTAGATATTAAACCATTTAGCATATAGAATGGATCTATCAAATTCTGAATCTTTCTCAATCCAGCTTGCTCTTCATTGATAATAGAATTTTTGTTGTCCCAAAGCTACAACTTTTGGGAAAGGAACTAGACATATAAGTTGTAAGCTACATTCAGAAGACTCATATGCCACCACAATTTATTTCTGTAGTGTACACACACAGCAACCACTTTGGCTTGGCAGAGGGAAAAAGTTGAAGCCTAGGGATTAGACAGACAGTTACAATATGGATTGTGGGGGTCTTGTTCAAGGCACGAGAAATGAAAATAGTCATCTCCCTTCTATTTATGCTCCTGGCTTTTTCTCCTCTCTTCAGCAGCATCAGAAACCAATATAAATACTGAGCCAATGTACTGCTGTGGGCAGAATGCTGGACTTGGAGCTGTGGTTCAAGTCTCTGACACACAAAGTTCACTTAAATGGCCGTGGGCAGCCTCACACTTTTGTTACAGGGATAAAATGAGCTAACCCCAAGGGAGTAAACCTGAGCTCTCTAGAGGAAGGCATGATAAATAATTTGAGACGAAGTTGGAGACAACATAGCTAAGATGGCAGCAGTTGCAGTGCAAAAATGGTTTCAAAAAATAAGATTTAATGGGTAGAATTTGCTCAGAGTTTGCTTGTCATACCTGAAAGCCAGGAAGGAACTTCATCTCAGAGAGTTTGACTTTCTCTGTGATGTTGTATACTTAAGAGCCCTACCATTCCTGACTAACCACAGTCTTCAAGCTCCCCCCACTCTCTGCTAATATGCATCCGTTACTAACATGAATGCAGAAAAGAAAGCAGAAGAGAGGAATTTAGAATTCACATGGGTAGCCTGGCCAATACACATTTCACATTTAGACCACAATCCATCTGAAGCAAGCACCACTTTAAGTCTTACGTGCGAAAGTACTCTTAAATTGGATTGTCTGGACAACTTGCCCTGCAGGCACATTCTTTGCAGTTCAGCTGTTTTCTGCTTTGGGGCCTGAGATACTACAAAACATTCTGTCCAGAGAGTTAGTGAGCAGAAATTCTTGAGGCAAGGGGCTGGAGTTGATAGCCTTCTGGTCTTTCACAGTCAAGGAGAAACTTAATTCAAACTGTGCTCGCTACTTCTAGGCGATCTAATATTGCTTGCTTGGGTAAGCAGGAGAGAAAGAGAGCGAGAGACGGCGCATGCTGCAGGAATAAAGTCACCTTGACAAGGAAGAAGTGGGAGAAATGCAACACAGAATACCACCTGATCCTGTGAAAGGAGATGGAAACCCTATTCAAGGTCTGCTACCTTGCACCAGAACTATATCAAATACCAGATCTCCTTCACTAGGAGGAAACAGGGAGATATTAATCCATAATGGCAGGGTAGGTGTTGCTAAATTATTAATCAACACTGAATTTAATAGGAAAGGTTTGAAACGGTTAGAAAATGATGACTTTTGCTTTATACGTTGAAGAAAATGCATATGTGTATCTGCGCTCTAGGATTTATTGTGGATGAAGGGCCAGCTATAAATATGGCTGATTAAATGCTATATCTGAATTAGATTTCATAATGCTAATGATATAAGCAAAATTCACTAGGAAAGGCATAAAGTTGGGTCCGGGTTTCCCAAGGGGGAGTCCGGATTTTTCTCCCTGGGAAGAGCTGGAATTTTAGAGCTTTTCCCTTTGTGCCACAGACAGAGACCACACCAGAGTTATCAAAAGCAAAGCACAGCTTCCCATTTATTGAATCTGTTGCAACAGAGGTTCCCCCCAACGTAACAGGTACGAGGCAAAGAAGAACCCAGAACAATGGCGTGCCAGCTCCTATATAGACTTTGAAATTCCCCCCTTCCGGCTCAAGACCACCCCCTTGTACATCATGCATACATCACAAAAAGGGGTGTAACCCAGGACCACCCCTTAGATACATCACAGCTACATCATAGAAAAAGGCGGTGTTCAGCAGAAATCTTGAATGCACTGTTTACCTCCTGTCTGCCACTTCATGTGATAATGTCTTATCTGATTGCCCTTCCTGGGCAGCCTGGCCATTCCTTTTGAGATTGTGATTAGTTTATTTCTGAGACAATGGAAAGGTGTTTTTTTACTCCCTTGCAGAGAAACACCTGGTCATCCCTCCTCGACCCCTCCCAGACAAACATTTCTGGAGAACAAAAGGTTCCCTGCCTTGGCAGGGCATGGCATATGCAGACTAACTACTGTCCTTTGTAAGTCAATTGGGCCATCTGATACCTGGCCAGCTAGGAGTCAAAATTGTGTCAGGGGTCAAAATGGTTTCAGGACTGTGCTTCAGACATGAGGCCTTGTTTTGCTTGGCACACTAAGAATTAATATATATATAAATAAAATACCTAAAATTCCTACAACAATTCCCCCATTTGAGGCTTAATTTTTTGATAAAAAAATTATTGCCTCACAAATAATAACCAGGTATGTTTTAAATGGATGTTTTCGTATAAATCTGAAGAAATTTACTTGTGGCATTTCAGCACTTTGGGAGAAACATTTTCAATTGTGGCCTATGCTTTTCACTTAGCAGGATCACCAATGACTGAAAAATGCAGTTTGTTCTGCTGCTGCCTTTTTATGTGTTCCCAGGTGGCAAATCCAGCTTTCATGTGGTCTCAAACCTCCATTTGCACAGCAGCAACAATCCCTGGGGAATCCCCGGAGGGCTTTCCTCTTGACCGTTTTTCGCCTGGCATTTGCCATAGATTTGGACAGGCTTTGAACACGTCATGAGAGAAATGTCCTTGCCTAACCTTCCTATGGAATTTTATTTTATAGGCTGGTCTTGCACTCATGGGAAAATTGCTCAGTTGTCCTAAGGGGACCAAAGAAAGTTCATTGCACCTGGGATACATGCCCAATCAGACCTAAGCCAAATTAGAATTTACTTTGCCCCATGGTTGATACTTTCCAAACCAATCTGTTTTAAAAAAAACCTTAAAGAAAAGGGCACTTGTTCAAATTGGGTGATTTAATTCTATAAGGGATCACTCCTGATAAATCAAAGCATAGACACTTTCCTGTTATCTGGGCTTTCATGGATCGGTCCTGAAGTTTCTCCTTGGTAAAATTTAAATGTGTAGAGAAAGTTGGACAGGGAAATGTGGTCATAAATTGATCTAACCTAAATGTGGGACTATTAGAAAACATAAAATGCATGAGAATTCCTCCACTAGTCTAAACAATCAGAATTAAGCAGTACATTAGACATAAAACAATTAAACACAAAATTGGGTCGCCCCCCCCCTTTGTGGGAATCACATATACTGTCAGACATGGTTCAATGTTTCTGCATAATATCGCACAACATAAAACATAATAATTATATATCAGTTGCATATCTTGAAGCAATCATGACTTTGAGACAATCCTAGGACAGAGTCTTAAGGTCAAAAGAGAGAAAATATCCTTACAATTCAATTGTTCCCCCATTTGTGGAAATCACATATATCAAGCACATTTCAGCATTCTCACATTATAACACATAACACACACAACATACAATTATTAATTCCAGACCATTTGGATGTCCTTAGGAAGTCATGAGATTTTTGAGACAATTCTTGGTTTTACACGTATCCTTAACCACTAGGTACAAGGGCTTGAGGTCATAAAGAGAGAAAATGTCATTTAGCGCAACTTTCCCCCTGTGTCAGCTTCACCCCCCCTCAGTCTGTCCTTTTGAATGAGATTTCCGTGGCCACCTTTAAAACTCTGGTGTCTGTTGCTGTTGCAGGTGATAGTCTTGTGGTCACAAGGAATTTTGGCTGAGGGTTTTCCATCATTGGGTCTGTAGTAACACATCTGTAGAAAGGGGGCAGGGTTTGGGGGACTTAAAGACAGTTAGAGAATATCCTTGAATTTTTCTTGGGAAGCTGCAAACAATAAAATTTGGAGTTAAGCGTATGCCAATATTATCAATTTTCTATATAATTACTCCTGTGATCTTCTGCTGTTTAAAAATAAAAATTTTAAAAGGAAGGAAAACAAAAATTAGATTACTCCAAAGATAAAATATTAAAAGGAAACAAAATACAAAAATTAGATCACCAGTTAAATAAATTTCTCCAAAAAATAGTAAAATGGATTTTGGAGATGCAATAAAATGAAGGACCTTATTCCATGTTTTGCACATGTCCTCAAAATATAAAAACATGACCTGAGGAACCAAAAATAAATGCTAAAACGCACAACTTTTAAACATCTCAAATAAAAGAACAAGAGAAAAAATGTTTCTTTATGTGGCAAAATCAGCTAGAATGTTAATAGGAAATATTAGAGCGAACAAAGCAAATTATTTGTAACCAACAGAGAAGCATAAAAGTCACACACAAAATAGACATAAAAGTCATAGAGGGAAGTCGTTTTGAGACTTCTCAAGTATCCTGTTAAAAGTTGTGGGGGGGAAATCTTGCAATGCAAATGTGAGATAATACATCTTGAGTACCCACTGAGATAGAACAATGGAATCTTGGTTTTGCATAGTCTGTCACCTGGAGAGAACAATCCCCCCATTTCTCTTCCCCCCCTTCGGAGATAGAATTTGCAACTGCAAATTCTTTCTCCGCCCTTTTGGATCTGTATATCCTGTTGAAAGAGAAAATTGCTTCATGTGGAAATCTCTGTCAGGAGATGTTCCTAAAATGCATTTAAGAAAACCTGTTATAAAATTCATTTAAATCACTACCCTCCCATTTTACCTGTGGAAAGATTTTGGCATGTTATTTTTATGGCCCAATACTTAACTCTTTTGTTATTTCTCAAGTAGCCCCTGGGGCAAAGGACACAAAGGGTGTTTTCCTTCAATTCCAAGTTAACATAAGGATTGAATTTAAGTTCCATGTGGAGAGCATGTGACCTTGTCACCTCTTAGTAAAACCCCCTTTCGTTTGACATAGCCTCTGTGCATGTACAGAGTTCATGACTCAGAAATCTATTGTACCATTTGAAAGAATTGTATCTGTTGGTTAAATTACCATTTGAATAAAGGGAGAGAAGCGTGAGGAGTAGAATTTTAAGAATAAGGTTAGAATTTAAACAGAAATCCAATAGCTCATGCTATTTCCAAAACCAGCAATAAATTAGTCAAATTAAATTTCGGTTTGGTCAGTTTAAAGCAATTTCTGACACATTTTATTTCCTGTTTCTTGCTGCTTAGGAAATAGGCTTATAAATCTTAAAACTTTATATAGGACTTCAACATCCACCAAAACCAGAGATATAAGTTTGGTCAACTTGAAGTCTCAGCACTAATGACTCATGCTTACTGTATCAGACACAAATACCTGTACCCCAGGCAAAGAAATTGGGACCAATGCCTCCCCTTATCTACAGGATTTGGGGTACAGATTGCTATTAAAATGAGGGCTATCCTTTTCTTTTCTTTTCTCTGGCCATTTAGTGGAAATCCCCACCCTCTTATTTATGAGTAAGAATGGCCCAGAGAGTCAAATATTCTTAACAAATTCAGCCATGGGCAGAAATTCCTTGCCCCCCTTATATATGGGAAAATGGCTACAGGGTCAGAATTCATATTCTCTAACATTTTAATTCATTTTAGCCTTACCATTTTGCAGACAAAGATTTTCTGCCCTTTATGTACAGGAATGGTCAAGGCTCATTCTACTTGATAATGAATTTTTATGTGCTTAAACTTTAAATAATAGACAAATGGTAAAGACTGAGATATTTCAAAGTTACAAATCTCCTTTTTAGAAACAAATACAAACAAACAAACAAACAATCACTCTCTAATAAACTCTGAAATCCAGTGTTTCCATCTTTCTGTACTAAAAGCAAACCATGGCTGAATGTTAACCCCGCACCACATCAAGATTTTTAAAATCACCTCTCCAAATGCTTGCACCTTTCACATAGCCATAAATTGGGAGTTGGAAGGGATCCAGAGGTCACCTAGTCCAACCCCTTGAAATACAGGGTTCACAAGATTTGTATTACCAGAGAAAGTCACATACTTATGCACACAGACTATCATGTAAGCTCATACGTGTACTAAGAGCAAAGAATATTAGTAACTTTACACAGAACCCTTTAGCAGATCTAAAGATAGTTTGAGTGAGAGTTTATTTCCTTAAAGAGTGCAAGTTACTAGAGAAATTTTCTTACAGGAAGATATAAGTGAATACAGTTTTCCTAGAATTAGATAGGGAGAGAGTCTTTTATAAGGAAGACTAAGAGTTGATATAACCACCCACAATAATATAAAGCCATAGATTTGATAGAAGTACATTTTAGAAAAGCTAAAAAGAGAATAATTGAACAATTTTTCCTAAAGCCTGGTGAGCCAGTGAATTAAAATGACCACACATAGGAAAGTGGGATGGGGGTACCTTTAGAAAACAACATTTCCCCCCTTTCGGAGTTTCCTTGTTAAAGGAAGCTTACTGAGTAGATTTACCTGTTTAAGCATAGAAGAAGATGGGAAAGAAAAAAGTAAGATGGGAAAGGAAAAAAAAAATCAGATAGAACAAAGAGGGGTGGGAAAGCATTTTAAAAGCAGTTTTAGGATTCCTCAAAGGACCTTTTACTTTAAGCCAGATACTGCATTTTATATTGAAAAGCATCTCGTGCTTAACTTTTAAAACTTTGCAGCAGGAAAAATTAAGTACAGAGCACAGCCTTCCTTTTACGCAGACCTTGAACATTGTGAGTTCACAAATTCAAAGTTTAAATGAACCATTTTCAAAGTTCCCAATCTCCCATTTCCTTTCTTGTCCTGCTTCTCCTTACTGCAGGAAAAAAAAAAAAGTATACACACACACTTTTTACTCTCTGGAGAAAAATTGGCCTTCTATAGCCTCTTTAAAAATAGGAAAACATGTACACATCGCTTCCACCCTTTTCAATATTTGTCATGTTTAAGACTGATCAGGTCCAACGTGGTTTCCTTAAATTAAAAATTGAAGCAAGCTTGCAGTTTAAACTATGCACACTCAAGAAAGGCATTCTGTGGGTGGTTTAGCTAATTTAAACACAAACCCCTTACACAAGGAACAACCTCTCACACACATAACAAACAAAACATAACATGTAAACACATTTCCCATCCTTTAGTTGGTTTAAACAAAAGAGAAACATTTCTTAGCCTCCTTTTTTTTTCCAAGTACAAAACTTATTCACTCAAGTTACAGAACAATTTCAAAGTTTTTAGCAAACATTTTAAAGTTACAACCCTTCATTTTTCCTTCATCCTGTACCAATTGCGATTTTTATTTATTTATTTATTTATAAGCCTGTCATACCAATTTAAAAGTACAAATTGGAGTTGGACTCAGAGTCCTGGCCAGGACCAAGCCACAGGTGGGCTTTGTTCTGACCTGGAGTCTGGGAAAGGAATTCCTTGATTGGGGTGCACCCATGTCTTTTAACGGATTGGCCTTTTATACTGCAGTCGGGGTCAAAGTAGAACCTCCCAATTCTGGACACTCACTAACACCCTGGACCTTGGGCCCGCACAGTCCCCGCTGTGCCCTGCCTACCGTTCGCTGCGCTACTACTAGGTGGCTCGGTGCGATCAAGTCCCTATCGGAACCCCCCTTACTAGTGTCAATCAGATTGCTGAGGGCCCGACAGCAACGTTCCTGCCTCTTACAAACTAAAGAAAAGGACCACCAGCCTTAGGACGCTTGCGTGTGCAATGCCAAGCGGTAAGTCCAGATAGAGTTGTGAAAGGAAAAGGCGCCCTTGCGTTCCCATTCTCATGGGTCATGTCCAATTAAGGTCTCCATGAGGCGGTTTGCGGCTACGCCTTAAAGGGTTAAAGAGAAATGCAGCAGGGGTGACAAGAGCTGTCAGGGTGTCGAAGGGCCAGTTGCCTCCCGGCGGGCACGTTGTAACGTGAAGCACTGTACCCAGGACCTTGGTTCTACTTTATAACTCAGCCTTGCAGCTGTGCTGCTAACCAGGGTCCGAGAGAGAGATAGAAAAGGGATAGAACAGATAAGAAGTTATCGTTGCTGCGGTCACTTGTCCACCCTTCACTGTGTCCCCAAAATTCCTTATACTCACTTCACGCCCTCTGGGATTGCTATCCGGGATTTCTTTAACCTGTAAAAAAACCAAACCAAACCAAACAAAACAAAACCACAAAACAAAACAAAAAAGAAAAAGAAAACTTCCTTCCCGGGGTTTGCTTTGCTCTGGTGTGTCCCGCTGGGACTCCCAATTACTGCCAGAGATCCTGGTTCCTGAGGCAGAGGGATGCCCTCCCTTGCAAATGGCTGGGTGTGCACCAGGCCCCCTATGCCCAGACCCCAAAGATCGCTGGAAAACTTGGGTCCCTTCGTGCGTCGCCAAATGATATAAGCAAAATTCACTAGGAAAGGCATAAAGTTGGGTCCGGGTTTCCCAAGGGGGAGTCCGGATTTTTCTCCCTGGGAAGAGCTGGAATTTTAGAGCTTTTCCCTTTGTGCCACAGACAGAGACCACACCAGAGTTATCAAAAGCAAAGCACAGCTTCCCATTTATTGAATCTGTTGCAACAGAGGTTCCCCCCAACGTAACAGGTACGAGGCAAAGAAGAACCCAGAACAATGGCGTGCCAGCTCCTATATAGACTTTGAAATTCCCCCCTTCCGGCTCAAGACCACCCCCTTGTACATCATGCATACATCACAAAAAGGGGTGTAACCCAGGACCACCCCTTAGATACATCACAGCTACATCATAGAAAAAGGCGGTGTTCAGCAGAAATCTTGAATGCACTGTTTACCTCCTGTCTGCCACTTCATGTGATAATGTCTTATCTGATTGCCCTTCCTGGGCAGCCTGGCCATTCCTTTTGAGATTGTGATTAGTTTATTTCTGAGACAATGGAAAGGTGTTTTTTTACTCCCTTGCAGAGAAACACCTGGTCATCCCTCCTCGACCCCTCCCAGACAAACATTTCTGGAGAACAAAAGGTTCCCTGCCTTGGCAGGGCATGGCATATGCAGACTAACTACTGTCCTTTGTAAGTCAATTGGGCCATCTGATACCTGGCCAGCTAGGAGTCAAAATTGTGTCAGGGGTCAAAATGGTTTCAGGACTGTGCTTCAGACATGAGGCCTTGTTTTGCTTGGCACACTAAGAATTAATATATATATAAATAAAATACCTAAAATTCCTACAACACTAATAAAAAATAATCCTTGAGATGTCTTTAATGACTCTTGCTTCTCTGCTTCCTCCCTCTTCTCAAAATGTTCATAGATCCCAAATTGCTCAGTGAGCCATTCATAAGCAGGCTTCCACAACAGCAATGTTAGCTAACATTCTGAGAATCAATGGGTTGTATCCAATGAAATCATCCCATCAGAGCAAGGATTTCTCCCAGTCTTTGCATGCCCACCCCAACCTGTACTGGGAGTTTTCCCAACCCTCAGGAGCAGATTTGGAGGGCACAGGGAGAGAAACTCCTGAAGTCATTGAACTTACAGGATAACTTCATTGGATATAACCTATTATATTTGCTCCCAATGTTCCATTAATGTAAAGTCCATTTCATTTAAAGTGGATTGAAGAAAAACTAACTTTACAACATACTCCAATATTTCTATCACTTCATCCATAGGACATAATTACGTAACAGGGTTTTTTTTTTTAGTCTCTTCAACAGGCAGCCTGACTCATACTGGCAAGCACATTATGCAACACTGCAGTGTAACAGGATAATTTTCCAGACAGAAAGGCAGTTAAGGTCCATACGATAGCTTAGATTAATATCCCGGGAGTTTAAATGCAGAGCAAAAGCCTACCACACTGCAAGGGGCTAGTGTAGTGTGCCTGAGAATACAGACTTTGGACCGCAGAGAGCCAAATTCAATAGCCATCCCTGTTAGGACCTCTTGGGAACTGAAAGTGAGTATGTTTTCAATCTATATTGGGGTATTCAAATAATTCTGATCTGTACACAAGGATTTATTTTATATTTACCTACAAGAATGATGGAAAATGCACAACTTTTCCAGCTCACAGAATATAAAGGGGAATTTACAGTGAACAACCAAGTAATTGTAGCTACTAACCCCTCAAAGTAGTAATTCAGAAGTGTAATTTTATTAATTCTCTAATAATTGGATAACAGTTTAGTTAATTTGGTAACTATTTTCACTAATACACAATACGTCTTGTATCTATCCTGCCTAACATACATTTGCATTTAATGGCTGATATCTATCAGCAGAGGGATTGGCCAAAACAAAGATGGACCCTGCAGTCAGTCAGTTAGTCAGTCACACACACACACACACACACACACACAGAGAGAGAGAGAGAGAGAGAGAGAGAGAGAGAGAGAGAGAGAGAGAGATGCACACACACATTTTTTTCCTGCCAATCAGAGGGAGCATAGACATCTGTTTCACACACACCCCAGCTCAGCACTGAGTGAGATTCCTCTCCACCCAGTGCTATGATGGAGAGGAGCATTCATCTCTCCCTCCTCTTGCACACTGCCACTGCAAGCAGGCCAGGGCGCTCCTGAAACAGGAAGGATTCACTGAGTGTTCTGACCTGCTTGCAATGGTAACATGCAAGAGGCAGAAGAGGTGCCACCACAGATTTTGCCACCACTGCTATCAAATTGTATAAGAAGGCTGGCAGACCACTGCCAATGGTTTGCTAGGCTTACTTCTGCTCAAAGGTAGCACGATCACGTTCCCTGACATAAGTGTTCAGCAGGGCCTAAGGGAAACAGTCCACAAAGAATGGGCAAATCAGGGAATGGGTTCTCTCTCTGTCAGGATCTCATTGCGTCTTTAACACAATGGCTGGTTTTGAGGTAGCATGACCGGTTTGGCTGCATTGGGCACTGTGCTGCAAGGGGCGCTGTTGTGTATTGATTCAGAGTGTTATCATATCTGTATTACTATTGTCTGTAATCACATTAGGGTAAAGTAACTGCCTTCCTGTCCCAGAAGGAACAGTTACTATTGGTGCATTCAAGTTGCTGCATTGGGATCCTCTGTCTTATTGGTTCCCACCAAAACGCAGTTGTGTGATTGCTTGAGATTGTTCCCTCCAAAATGTATCTTTTCCTAGTCAGTCCTCTGTCCCTATAAATGTACCTTCCCTACCCTCAGTTCCCTCAGTCTTGTTTGCCTGAATAAAGAGTTGTTACATGAAGAAGCTGTCTCCTGCCTGCTATGTCAGAGAGCTGAAATCACTTGCTGAAATCATTAACCCACGCTACAACAGGCAGCACAACAATTCTGTAGAACTGAGCACGAGAGGCAGGGGGTGGGTGCCGAATTTTATCGTTGCACAGGGAACTGCAGAAATTTGAGAGCCCCAAAAGCCACTGCTTTAACAGTTGCCACTTTATACATCCCTATATCTACATGATGGGTTAGCAGGTGAATTTTTTTGCCCATTAAATAATTCTTACAGTACAATGCTCTTGTCAAAGAAAAGTTAACAAGGTTAAGCCATTGTCAAATAAAATACATTATGATTTTTTAATTAAAAAAATATCATTGGTACAGATTTTATAATGTGTAACTCCCAATAAAAGTTGCCAACACATTTTCCCCCTTGATTATATTAATCAAGATTCCATCATGTTACACTTTTATTATATTTGTTCAGGCACTAAAGAAAAAATTGTACTGGAAGCTTGCAGGATTTAGCTTCCTTTTCTGAAACATTTTTCTCATGCCCACTCCTTCTGCCTTTACTAGGCCAGCCACCCATCCCAAGGCTTGTTTGTCTACGCCTCCTCTCATGTTCTAGCCAACTCATCTAGAGCCAAGCCAAAAAATTCAGAATTTGAGAACGTTGCCCCATCACCACAAAAGAGCAATTTAGCCAAATATTGTCTGAATATTCTTTACCACGGCTATAATGCCCCTCCTGTGCTCCCAAGAACCTGTTGGATAATTTCACATACATGCCAAATGGTACCTTTGGAAAATGCTTCCCCATATAACCACCTACAGATAGGATGGAAAGTGTCCAAAGGCCATTTTCATTCCACTCCAGCCTCAGAGCTGAGGTTCTCCCTCTCTGTAACTCTGCCAGCCTTCACCACCACCACAAAATCTTTCTGTGCATTTCAACATCCATTATTGCAAAGAAAACAGCACAAACATTTTCTCTATTAGAGGCTTCAGCTTCAAACATTCTACAGGTGAGCCAGTGTCAAAACTTCAGCAATGAAAATAATGAGGAAGGGTTCCCTTCTGGGAAAAAAAAGTGTACTTAATTAGGCAGATCTGTCTACTGAGCATGGTACAACTTCAGCGAGAGGTAATTACAGCTTCAGCAAGTAATACACTGGTGGCTGATCAGGCTGCAACCTTGTGGCAAGTTGTCTGTTTCAGTCAGAGCTGCTGACAAGCATTAGTGGTTCCAGTCCAACTTTTTGACACTCGCTGAAAAGCTTAGTTTCGGGTCACTGCCTCTTGGTCAGCTAATGAAACGAGTGGGCCTGTTTTTGGCAAATACATTAACTTGACTTGGGCATAATTCAGTGGCTACAATTAACTCAACCATTTTTTCCTCCAGTGTTATCTTAGAAACCTGACCAGAACAGCTAGTCATTCCAGTCCTGTTTATAACTAAACTGGATACATTTTACAATATAGTCAAACCTTGGTTGACAAACGTAATCTGTTCCGGAAGCCCTTTCGGCTTTCGAAACGTTCGACAGCCGAGGCACGGCTTCCGATTGGTTGAAGGAGCTTCCTGCACTCAAGAGGTAGCTGCATCGGATGTTCGACTTCCGAAAAACTTTTGAAAACTGGAACATTACTTCCGGGGTTTTGGCGTTCAGGAGCCGAAACATTCCAAAACGGAGCCGTTCAGGAACCGAGGTTTGACTGTAACTACAAATTCAGAATCACTCTTTCAAAACTTCAACCAGTTACTGGATTTCTTATGTCTCTGCACAAACCACACCAAATGAAAAAGCTGTGGTCCACACTTTTACTTTTACTTTTTTTTTTTTTACTTAGGCAAAGAAGGCATTCATTTTTTCATATTAATGCAGAAAATAATTGCAAAGTACCGGTATACGGGAAGGATATCTATTCAATTTCTTAGAAACTGGAAGGAAGCTTGGGGAGATGTTTTCAGCACTTGGAGAAAGGAACATAATGGGCAGGTTCATAAATCATTCCTGGCTTCATAATGCATGGTTTATGAAGCTGGCAATGAGAATCAGGCAGGGCCAGGTACTCCTCACTCTCCACTCCTCTCCCATTACACACCAACTTCAATGTGAAGATCCTGTTTTGTATTATATGTCAGCTAACAAACTAGGAAAATAAACCATAATTATCTTCTATCACTATCCTTATGCCTCTCAACTATGGTGCACTTCACACACAAAGCTAAGCCAAACCATGGCTTAGTGAGACTGAGCGAATGTGCAGGCTCCTGGAGAAAAGTTTTAAGATGTTTTGTTCTGTCTCCTGTTGTGATCGAGGCCATGTCAAAACTTGGGCTCATGGTTTACTTTCCCCAAACCACAAACAGTAAGCCACACAGCAAACCTTGGTTACAGTTTGTGGCTTGTCTGAAACAAGATAAACTCTGATCGTGGCTTCAGACATAAAACTAAGCCAAAGTATGGATTAACTATAATAATATGGTGGCAGCAGGACCAGAGGAGGAGCACCTCTCTGAGACCTCTGGGTATAGGGCAATATATGAATTCTATCAATCAATCAATCAATAAAATTTAAAAATAATAATAAAATATAATAATAATAATAATAATAATAATAATAATAATAATAATAATAATCAACCCTGCGTGCTCATTAGAAGGACAGATCCTGAAGTTGAGGCTCCAGTACTTTGGCCACCTCATGAGAAGAGAAGACTCCCTAGAAAAGACCCTGATGTTGGGAAGGATTGAGGGCACAAGGAGAAGGGGACGACAGAAGATGAGATGGTTGGACAGTGTTCTCGAAGCTACTAACATGAGTCTGACCAAACTGCGAGAGGCAGTGAAGGATAGGCGTGCCTGGCGTGCTCTGGTCCATGGGGTCACGAAGAGTCGGACACGACTGAACGACTGAACAATAATAATAATAATAATAATAATAATAATAATAATAATAATGTGGCCATGATCCTCTTAGCACATACATGGATGCTTCCCAAAAGTCATGGTTTAGCTTAGCATTTCATCTGAACGAGGTCCCCCCCACAGTCTCAAATATCTAAACACTGGCAAAAAAAATACTGGTTTTAACTAGCAGGGCAATCCTTGTGATCTTACTGTAAAACAAATACCCAATAATAGTGAAATATTACTCAATGTCTAGTCTGGAGAAAAAGGAAGGTATTGAAACCAATTACATCATCAGCCCAATTTTCTGGAGTTTCTAGTTTTGCTTTTGTAGTGTATATTTCTAGTTATCATAACACTGATGTCATCTGTACTCAGTAGCGGAGGAACTGGTATCATGATAACTTAATCTGCATTACAACAGCTCACTGAAAAGGAAGAAGAAAACAGTGCCGATTTAGATCCCTTCTGATGTGAATTACTCAGAGCTAAAGGGCACAAGGTAATTTTCCTTTTTGGAAATTAAAGAATTCTTCCACTTATTGTTCGTGATAGCTCTGCAGATGGCTGCTGCACAGCTGGGGAAGGTTAGGTACTTGCCAAACACACAAGTTGAGGGAGGGGGGAGTGTGATGGTGCCAGTTTTGCTAAAATGATAAAAAAGGAGGGGGGGGCTGGTCTTTAAAAACTGGTCTTGTGACTACAGGTTTGTTCTCCATAAGAGATTTAAAAGCAGTCAGAATCAAAGACTGCGGTGATCTGATGTTCCAGTTTGAGAAAATGGAGCACACTAGCAATATTCATTTGTGAAACAAAATTTCATGCTTCATGTTGATCATTACTGTGAAGCAGCACACCTTGGAATACCAGTCACTGGGGAACAACAGCAGGAGGGGCTATTGCCCTCATACACTGCTTGTGGGCTTCCTGGAGGCATCTGGTTGGTTGCTGGGGAAAACAGAATGTTGGACCGGATAAGCCATTGGTCTGACCCAGCAGGACTCTTGTGTTCTTAGAAAGAGCATCAGAAGATAAACTATAGCAGTGAGTTTGCCAGATCGTTAAAACAGGAGAAAGGGAATGGGACTCAATTATGTTTCAACGCGGGTGGCACTGTGGTCTAAACCACTGAGCCTAGGGTTTGCTGATCGGAAGGTTGGCAGCTCAAATCCCCGCGACGGGGTGAGCTCCCATTGTTCGGTCCCAGCTCCTGCCCACCTAGCAGTTCGAAAGCACGTCAAAGTGCAAGTAGATAAATAGGTACCACTCTGGTGGGAAGGTAAATGGTGTTTCCGTGCGCTGCTCTGGTTCGCCAGAAGCGGCTTAGTCATGCTGGCCACATGACCCGGAAGCTGTACGCCGGCTCCCTCAGCCAGTAAAGCGAGATGAGCGCCGCAACCCCAGAGTCGTCCACCACTGGACCTAACGGTCAGGGGTCCCTTTACCTTTACCTTTATGAAATAAGGTTGATTCAAAATATTTTCCAAAGCCCTTAAAGGGAGGCCTGACTTGAACTAGTCAGTAGAGCGCATCAATGCTTTATGAATATCTGATATTTTGATAATTGGCAAGAACTGCCTCAAACCACCACAGGCTCTCAGACTGCATGGAGTCACAGGCACAGCATCACATAATTTCTCTCTCTTTACCCTGACTGAGTTTGATCAGTATACTACCCAATTGTGGACATTTCCGTTATCTAGCACATTGTAAACCGTACAATATCATTTCCCAGCTGATATCTATTTTTCTAGACAGGATCAACCACACTGACAAGTTCAGAAAACTCAGTCTAAGTGGAAATCAAGTTAACATAGTTATACTCTCTTGTGCCATCCATTTTAAAGTTTGGAGAAAACAAAAAGTGAGTTCTGCATGAAATCCTGACCATCCCCACCCCCACAGCGAGAGAGAAAGATTTACACTGTTGACAATGGAGAACAAAATTTTAAAGATCTACAAGGCATCAATGAACTACCAGTATTTAGAAGGATGGCAAGGCACCAAGGAACTATTTCAAAAGAGAAGGAAAACATCCACAGTAAGAGCAGGAATCACAGGCATAATAGCAACAGCCAAAGAGAGAAGGAAATACTACAATAAAACAATGATATAAATTGTAGGGTTTGGGGTTGTTGTTTTTTAAGCACAGCATTGTTTATACTCATTAGTGCAAAACAAATTCCACTTACTAAACAAATAAAGGAGAGTACTGCCTGGATTGCAAGGGCCTTTCCCATTCATTTAACATCCACTTCCTACAATGTCTGAATTACAGGGTAACGTTAAGTTATTTCTTCATCCAAAAACAGTGTTTTATCAGTTAATTGCTTGCTTAGAGCATTGTGAGAAATTCGAGTACTGTTAAGAGATATGACATAGTCATTAATCTTATTTCAAAGCCAAGAAGTTGGGTGAAGGTATCTAAACAGGAGCCAGTTTGACCGGTTTTGTGTTTGATTGAAAGCAAGGAGAAATGGTTTCATTATGTGATCTGGATGTCAGCCTGCGGATTCTTGCCTACATAAATATTTTCATTTTCAGACTGATTTATAAACACCTATGCAAGATATTCAATGTTGCATTACGGCAACTGTTCTGCCAGAGCAAACTTTTCACCTTGCCAGGTAGAATGATCCCTCTTCCCTTCTCATCTAAGTCCATTATTTCAGTGGGTCTACCCTCTTAGTTGGAGATCACATCTAGTTTAGAATCTGAGGCCTGAGATGGTAAACCTTGGTCTGAGCTGTGCAATGTCAGACTTCAGGCTAGGGGGCTCACATAGTTGAATGCTCCTCCACACACACATATAAAACCTTCCATACAGAAAATGAGGTGTCAGGAAGGTGGACCACAGCTAGGTTTCCTATCCAATAGAATGTGGAAATGTTTTCTTTTGTATGGAAAACCAAACATTCATATGAGCCCTAGCCTGCAACAGTGCAACTTATACACAGGTTTGCCATATCAAACAGAAATAAGACAGGGGGTGTTACTATCAGTCTTTAGCAGCATTCCTTCTGGAGAATAAATCACTGAGGCACCACAAGAACTGTTAGTGCAAAGGATGATTAAAATAAAATTAGAAGGATTGAACTGGCAGATGGTGGTAGAAGAAACTGTCAAGAAAATATTGTGCTTCTGGTTGACCCCCAGGCATTTCATCAAAGGAGAACAGACTATGGTGCTGCTATTAATCTAAACCTGTGAAAAAGGACAAATCATGTCACCAGATAGAAAGCGGACTCAAAAGCTTAAAATTATGTGGATATCTTGTCATGTAGAAATTAATGCACAGAGAGGGAGCAAAATCACGCATGCACCTTCCATGCATTGCTCAAACCTGTTCACAAGGATGGATCAATGCCTGGATGTTGGGAACAAGACTAGTGGGCTCAATCTTGCTCCTCCATGCCTTGTTTCTACACTGCATAAACAACTAACGCAGCTAAAATTATACAAATAATGCACAAATTGGGACTCTGGGAGATAAGGGCAGAATCATACCCATTTGCACAGGGCACATGTATCACCTTTCACTAGGCGATCTGAAGATAGGTTTACAATAAGCAGATAACAATGAAGAATTGCATTTTTCTTTTGAAATACCAGGCAAATAGTGCTAACATTTATACTTAAACAGAATACATTTGAACAAAGATTCTTATTCGGTTCCACCACTCATAACAAAGGAGGACAAAAAGTATCATAGTGTAAGTCCCCTATTTCCTGTTTCCTCCCACCTAAAATAAAGTATAGTTGGATGCCTCCAATGCGAATTAGGGGTGTGTGTGTGTATGTGTGTATTCTGTGGTTGATATAACCATGATGGTCACAACAGCAACAATAAATAAACTACAATGTGAAATAGGTGAACTAATAGAAGTTATATGCATTAATGACGCTGGTCAAGCAAACAGCTGCCTCACTCCTGGAAATCTGCAATCCTAGTTGGATGATAGCTGTTATGCTTGAAGCAATTAGTATATGTGCATCATTCTAGTGACACAAGCATGATGTTCTCATATTGTTCACACATGGCTATTTGCATACTGTTATGAGAAAATAGCTGTGTAAAGGTGGAACTGAACACACCAGCTGGGTAAGGGAATTGAGAAGGAAGGAGAGACTGATTGTTAGCAGCACAAACTTTCAAAATATCCTTAGGCAAACCAATTCCAACTAGAAAGGGCTCATTCCTTGAGTAATGCCTAGAATTCAGGGGCTGCCCTCTTTTACTAGCACAGACAGGAAAGGATGCTTGCCAGTGAACTTCATTTTGCAAGCAGTTCATAAGTTCATCTGCACTATTTGCTTCCAGTTGCAGTTGGTGAGGCAGACATTGTCACTACTACAGTAACTGTGAAGACAAGTTTCCCAAGGTGAAGATGGAAGAAGGGAGCAGTTGAGTCATGAATTCATGGGACTGTTAGGGAGCAAAATACAGACCAGACAGTCATGCATGCATAAACAGTCATGGGAATTACATGGTAATCCCTAATAAACAATTTATTGGGAAGGTGCAAGGAACACCAGACATCAAAATCCTTACAAAGGACCTAAGCAGAATACATTAAACAAACAAACAAAATGTCATAATGCAGTAGAGCTGCCTTCCCCAACCTGGTGTCCTCCAGATGTTTTGGTCTCCAAATCTCATCTGTCCCAGCTAGCATGGCCAATAGTCAGGGATGATGGGGATTGTAGTTCAAGACATCTGGAGGTATCCAGGTTGGGGAAGACTGCAGTAGAGGCTGCTAACAGAACGAGATAGTCTTTTATTTTACAATTTGTGGTTCTATCTCCATTTGATACTGAGATGATATACAGCTTCTCTTCATTAATACATATACTCTCTCACTCCACCCACCAAGAGAGAAAGAAAATCTCACTTTGACCAAGAAAAGTAAGTTCAACTTTGTCACACTTTGACAACTTGGGGAAAATCCTCCCCAAACTGCTTCAGATCTTGGAACTCTTAGTTTAGCATCTCCTTCCCACTCATTGTCTTACCGAATTGCTTTCTTTACTCCCACAAACATGCATTTAACATAGCCAACTGTTTTGCACTATTGGCCCATTCCTTATTTTCTATGCATCTCAGTAAGATTTAACCATCATGTCCCATAATCACTCTGCTGCTGTTCACAGAGATGTGTCCTACCCCATCTTAACCTCTGAGCTGTGTTCACATGTGAGCATTCATGTGGACGAGGGTCACTGTTTCCATGTGCACACATAAGGACTTTCAATTTTGTGCTTCTGAAATCTCTCAGTGACTTTACTCCGCAGTATTGTACTATGCAGTGCTTTATGGGACATATTTGTTGTTGTCTCCTCCCCTCAATTAGTACTTCCCCATCCAATGTAGGTTCCAGAAACCTTAAGGTCTACTGTGGGGACATGCACAGATCTTTATTTAGCTGTACACACACCTTTATTTTATTTTTTATTTTTACAATATCCCAGATTTGCACCTAAGAGCAATCAAAAAGTGTGTGTGTCACTCCAAGCTAGACAATTTGCAGTCTCATGAAATGCTGCCACTTCCTTTCCCACCTCTTGTCCCGCCTCCTGCCCCTGCAAGGGCACATTCTATTTTTAATACAGGTCTTTGAGCTCTTTGGGCAAGAGCAGTTCTGCACCGAAGAGCTGTTTTAAAGATACTGTGAATGTGTCTTCGGCAACAACCTGTGGCAAAGGGCAGGCTGCATCCTTTCCTTTGGGCTGATGGAAACAAAGTGGAAGTAGGGTTATATGGCAAAAGATGGGATCCAGCAAAATGCCACCCACCACACATGTAGAAACTCACACAACACCCTTCAGTGTATCCTAATTTGTGTAACATGCAGTTTTATAATGGATTTGCTTCCCTTATTTCCAGATTGGGAAAAACTAAATTTAGCTGAGAGAAAGACTGGATTGCCACCTGGGATGAGGAGGACGTCATATGGAAACAGCAAAAGGAGACACACACAAGAAACTTCAAATCCACATTAAACTCCAATTTGGATGAGCCCCTTGGCCCATACCAAGTGGAGCGCTTGTCAAAGCTTTCTTGTGAGCTGAAGCTGCCTAGAATTTCCTTGCCCACCTTATAAAACCAGGCTACCTGCCTTTCATTCTTTCTTGTTCTTTCTGAGAAAAAGGACACTGCACAAAGAAGCCTCAATAACAAACCTAGCAATTGAGTAAGTTAACTTAATCAAAGCACCAAACCATGCCTTTGAGGAGAACCAACACTGAAGATCCAGAGTCAGGATGGTGATGGAGTCTGCCAGTGTGCCTGCAAGTAACACCTATGGTGCCCATAAGATGTCTCAGTAAACATTCTCTCAAAAATCTACAATCCCCAAGAAACTGTTTGCTGTTCCTGCTTGGGCTGCCTCTCCTACATTGAGCATGCCGTATTACACATGCCTGCATTTAATTGGATCCCCACCCTCTCATCTGTTCTGAATAGAGGAGAGGTGCAAAATGCTTCTCTCTGTGGGTAACCATAGCAATGACTGATTTAGGTGCCACACACCCCATGGGGTGGCTGATGGGGGACAGACTCACAGCATTTCATGGTCTTGTCTGTTTTTCTGCCCTTTTAGATGTGGACGCAATTATGCCACATCACTGTGGCAGCCGTTTTGTGGTCATAACACACTCTCAAATTTCCAGTTACAGGTAGGTAGCCATGTTGGTCTACCGTAGTCGAAACAAAATAAAAAAAATTCCTTCCAGTAGCACCTTAGAGACCAACTCAGTTTGTTCTTGGTATAAGCTTTCGTGTGCATGCACACTTCTTCAGATACTTCTTCAAATTTCCAGATGTGTCCACTCGTCCCAAAAGATTGGCAACCCCCCATGCAGTGGTGAGAGAGTTTGATTGGATTGGGCAGAACCAGGTCCAAATCCACACTTTGTCATGAAGTTCCCCAGAGAACCTTGGGCCAGTCATTGTCTGTCAGCCTACCCTATGTTACATGATGGCTATGAGGAAGGGTGGTGCAGACCCAAGTATATCACCCTGAGCTCCTCAGAGGAAGGAAAAGACATAAATACCACCTGTGAACAAATACAAATGGTACTAGAATATGGAACTGCTGTATTGAACCTATGTACAGAGGCATAATTTCAGAGCATTTTAGGCACTTGCCTAAAATGTATGTATGTATGTATGTATGTATGTATGTATGTATGTATGTATACAATTCTGTCAGCAAAGAATGTATTTCAGAAACTCAGTGGTACGAAGTAACAATGACAACGTTATCAGCCTAGTTACTCTGTGTATTGTTGAACTTTCTGCTCAGGTTCTAAGGAAGCACTTTATAGCAATATATTCATCACAGACAGCATCTTTCCAAACATCTCCTCCAACACTTAATTAAAAGAATTGTAAGCCTGAAGCTGCTATAGTTATAGCCCATCGAAAGGGTACCAGGTTGGAAGGAAAATGCCCTACACCAACCCCCAAACCTCTTCTACAGTGACTTCTGAACAGGAACAGATAACATGCTTTCTAAATAAGATGTAAATTAAGTAAGCCTTAGGGACGAAGCAATTGTAGCCTTTTCGAAATTGTCGCAATAATCCTGGATATCAGGTAGTGACACACGGCTCTGTGTTAGTATATCACCATGGAGAGGCAGACAGAACTGTGTTCAACCTGTACTGTATTCTGATGAACAATACAGTTGGACAATACAAAATAGTTGGTTTCTAAACCAACTTCCAAGTGAACAAGTACCCAGTTGTATGCCTCACAAAGATACTCCCGAAATCAGCATGTTGCCATGCTCTTGCCAAGTCTTCCATTAGCAACAGTGGAAGTGAGAACCAGTTTTGTTCCCCATAACTCAAGTCTGGGAATTCATCCAGGAAACATTAAAAGTTGGATACAGCTATCTGTGTTTGTCCCACACCAAAACTGTTAATGAGAAAAGTACACAGAACAGATCTCTTGCTAGCCAAATCAACAAACATATAAGACTGCTTGCTTATTTGTTCAACATCCCCAGTGAAGAATGTGTCTGATTTGGGCATAGCTGATACACTTTCTAAAGCAACAGTGGGGAGTTCTGCTGTGATCTGATACAATCTGGAATGTGTGGGTTGGCAGAATTTTCACTTTTGTTATGAAGGAGGGAAGAACTAATAACGACACCTCCACACCAGAACTTATTTAACTGTAGTGTGCCCATTAGCCATTTTTATCACACTAGGAAATAATGATTAATAGATGTTAACTTCTCTTCCCCCCCCCCCACCCAAACTGTATGTGGGGGATGCTTGTGAGGAGAATAAAGATATGAAGAAATAATACCACTGATTGTGTTTTGCTCTGCAGTTAAGAGACATGGTGTGGATTCATTAGTTCAGAGTTGTTCTTGCGTACCTTGCTGCAATATTTTAGAATTCGGCAGTGTGCAGCCTGCTGTGCTACAATTCTAAGAACAGGTTTTCAAAGACTGATCTGTAATCTGGAAACTCAGTTCCTTGTGATTTGAATTTCCCAATGCACACCTAAGAACACCATCCTAAAATGCTCTCAATCTTTATAGAAATCACATGCCAAAGGTGTGATTATATTTCACTACAACAGACATTGACATTTAAGACAAAAACAGCACAGTTAGGCTGAAAATTTCAGAGATTTGCACATAATTGTCTCCTGCAATAGACCCAGAGGTTTGTCCAGCCCAGCGTGTCACTTCCAACACACAATGCCCAATGGTCAGGGATGGTGCACATTGTAGTCCCAGCAACATCTGGAGGACTACTGATTCCCTGCTTGTGTTAAAAATGTCTGTTATATCTAAAAACATTGCCAATTCCATACACACTGGCCAGACATACACTCTCCAAAGTGCTATGAGGCATGTATTACTGCTCCTTAATTCTTCTCAAGCTTGGATTTTAATCTGAGGCAAATAATAATCTCAGCTCCCATAATCCAATACCCTAAATGCCTTCCCTCCTTTCCCTGCCATTCTGTTGTTATAAGAATTTGGGGGGGGGGAGCTTCCTTTCAAAGCATTCCAGTGCACTGTTTGAGACATGAACAGAGAGGGGTGACTGGGGTGACATGGCCATTTTACAGAGAGGGGTCACTGGGGTGACATGTCGCCCAGGGTGTCTGAAAACAGCACAGAAAGACAGGCCTCACACCATTTTGACTCCTGACACCATTTTGACTCTCAAAACCTGACCAGGTGTTTCTCTCCAAGGAGGAAGGGGTAAGGTAAGGTAAGGTAATGTTTATTACGGCCATTGGCCCATAGAAAGGAGGAAGGGGGTGAGAGAACCTTTCCATTGTCTCAGAAATTAAGTAATCACCATCTCAAAGGGATGGCCAGACTGCCCAGGAAAGGCAATCAGATAAGACATTATCATATGAAGTGGCAGACAGGAGGTAAACAGCCCACTCAGATTTCTGCTGGAGACCGCCTTTTTCTGTGATGTAGCTGTGATGTATCTGGGGGGTGGTCCTGCATTACACCCCTTTTTTGTGATGTGTGTATGATGTATAGGGGGGTGGTCTTGAGGGGAAGGGGGGAATGTCAAAGTCTACATAGGAGCTTGCACACCATTGTTCTGGGTCCTTTTCCTGCTCATGTGTGAGAGAAAAGCACCCTGTTGCAACAGCGAAAATGAAGGCTTTGCTTCTCAATTTTTCTCTGGTTGGCCTCTGTTTTTTACTCCTACTGATGGAGAACCTGCAGAGAACTTTGCAAGGGCTCTTGTGTACCCCATAAGGGAATAAGGGCAGATTTTTCTACAACACTGTCATCTCACTTACCAATGGCAGTGCTCTAGCAACAGTTGTAGCAAACCAAGAAGAGAAGACTCTGCCCACCCTTCTCTTGAGCACCAGACCACAAAAGGCTATGTACAGTTCCCTGCACTATAAAGTTTTCACAACATTGCAGGAGCACTTGATAAAAATTCAGAACCCTGACATACTGCAAGGCCTTACATGGCGACACACAGTAGAACACTGTGTACCATAAACTAGAGCAGGCATGGCCAAACTTGGCCCTCCAGATGTTTTGGGACTACTACTCCCATCACCCCTAGCTAACAGGACCAGTGGTCAGGGATGATGGGAATTGTAGTCCCAAAACATCTGGAGGGTCAAGTTTGGCCATGCCTGAACTAGAGAGTGTTGGAAGCCACCAAGAATGGCTCAGACAACCCAACCAGATGGGCAGGATATAAATAATAAAATTATTATTACTGTTTTCAAGTCACTCAGATCCCTCCTCAAATTGATCCGAAACTTTATTATTGGACATGTTCTTTTCTGTCATACTGATGTGTATAAACAATCTAATCATTAGGATAAATTTCAATTAGCAGTGAGTTAATCATTTGAATTATGCTTTCTACATAAATATACTAAAATGCACTGTGGGGCATTCCAGATTTGTTTCCAGTCTCAGATCCGAATGTCACCTTGGTTAGCGCCAATCAACAGGAACATATTTCAGTTTTTGCAAGTGGAAATACCGCCTAGCTTAGGAGACCCAAGCTTGCTGCAACTTAACTGTCTGAGCTACAAATTAACAATAAGGTAAAATAAAATTCTGTTTCCAACCCACCTCAAACATTAATATCCCCCCCTTGCAGATAATAAACTATGGTAAATTGCCAGGTGAGCATAAGGCGGGTGCTAAGTTGAAGCTCCTGTACTAAGCAAACAAAGATCTTGTTATTAGCACATCCCACACATTATTTTTAAAAGCATATAATCGCTCCTCTTAATAACTCCTATTTAAAGACTTGCATTCTGAAAGGCATTATGGCTTTTGCTACAATTCCTGCAACCCATGGTATAGGAATATGCAGCCAACACAGGGCAAAAGCTGAACCTAAATTAACGAGTTGCAACTCACAAGAGGTTTGGCAAACACTGGTCTATACAACAATGTATATCTACCAAAACATACGCATGGAAACAAATCTCAACCAAAAAAACCCTCAACCACAGGCCCAGGTTTTCAGAAATTATTA
The DNA here is from genome assembly GCA_034641385.1 of Darevskia mixta. Lineage (NCBI taxonomy): Eukaryota > Metazoa > Chordata > Lepidosauria > Squamata > Lacertidae > Darevskia > Darevskia mixta. The sequence continues at coordinate 1,286,817 of JAWWNH010000074.1, read as the reverse complement.
AACTGAGTGAGGTGGATAGCTTGTAAAATCAAATACTGTTCATAAACTTTAATTAGTTTATGATATTATAATGAATGAGGCTGTCCATGCACGCTTTTAGCCCAACAAGCCTCTTCGCAGAGTTTGCACAACGGCTGAGAAGCAACAAGAGAGCTGAACAGAGGAGTTCTTCAGGACGACTCTTCCAAATCATAAGTCTTTATTAGCAGTAACCCGGGAAATTCAGCAGGCATGCTTTCATCTCCGGGAGAGCCATAAAACAACTGCTCAGCACATAGGCATGAGCTACTCAAAACAAAGATAAGGTACAAAGTAAAACGCCATGCTCACAGAACCAAAACAGCTTCAGGGAGGGGCACTTAAAGAAAAAACTCTTCCTTTTATACAGAGGCTTGTTTAACCCCGTATGTTCCCAGAATGCTCAGTGACAGAGTGTTCATACAATTTAACTCTTTCACACCAACAAATACAGTACAAATAAGCATAATTACAACTGTTGCTTTTTATTAAAGCATCGTTGGAATTTGGAGATAATCTAATTTTTAAAGTCCATCCTTAGTATTTGCCCCTGGCATTTTGATACTACCTTTATATAGTTCCAGTGGAAACTCCATTTTATTCTGACTGGAAATGATATAGCAATAGGTTTTTCTAAACCTTATCTGGAAAAAAGCCATTTAATAATAATAATAATAATAATAATAATAATAATAATAATAATAATTTATTATTTGTACCCCGCCCATCTGGCCGGGTCTCCCCAGCCACTCTGGGCGGCTTCCAACAGATATAAAGATACATTAAAATATCACAGATTAAAAACCTCCCTGAACAGGGCTGCCTTCAGGTGTTTTCTAAAGGTCATGTGGTTGTTTATTGCTTTAACCTCTGATGGGAGGGCGTTCCACAGGGCGGGTGCCACCACCGAGAAGGCCCTCTGCCTGGTTCCCCGTAGCTTTGCTTCTCACAGCGAGGGAACCACCAGAAGGCCCTCGGCGCTGGATCTCAGTGTCCGGGCTGAACGGTGGGGGTGGAGACGCTCCTTCAGGTATACAGTATATATTTAATAACATCTACCCATTTTTGAGTTAATATATTGGACTGGAAATCTAAAATGAACCTACTTATGAATAAACCTCATTGAACATGCATGAGATCTTCCCTGCAAGGAGTTGGTTGTAGTAAACATTAGAGCACCTCATTGATGAAGTGGAATGCTATAAAGAGTATTTATTGTAATAAAAAACTGTATTACTGGATTATTATTTTTTTACTTGTGTCACAATAGACAAAAGGGCATTTTTTTAAATAAAGTACTTCAAGTAGCAAATGTTCTTTTGTTCTGTAGGGATCCTCCAATTCCACATCAGACATAATATTTCCTCTCCCTTTCATACCTCACATTCTTTATTATAAAGTACATCAATACATGTAAAAAAGAACAAAGCCTTGTAGCGTGCACTGCTATTATGCTGAGTTGCTAAGCAACAAGTGGTCCATTTTGAGGCTAAATGAAGGACTGCTGAAGCAATCAGAATTGTAAATCTAGATGGGATCTGAAGATCAGTGAACCCAAGGAACACACCCTTCCTACACAATGCCCCAAACACCTCTAGTGGGCTAATTGTTTTTTATATCATGTTATCAGTGGGCATGGTCTTTCAAGAGTATAAGACGAGTTATCTGCAACTCAACAAAGGGCAGAGCGCGAAAAGAATGAGCTTGTTTCAGTTCTAAATTCGCATTTGGTTACAGTAGGTAATGGTGACTATTAAGGAATTATTACAAAGGTTTAATGGATACGGTAGGTTTGGAGGACATATTTGAAGGAAGCAAGAGAAGCGGTACCACGTGGATTTTCAGGGTTAAGATATCTTATTTAACCTATGCAAGTGCTCTTCACATGAAGCCTCTGTATTCTAAGTGTATAAAAATCACTGTGTTTCTATGTATGTTTTTGTGTTTTTATATAATGTCTATACGGACTTATAGCCAAAATAAATCTATCTGTCTGTCTATCTATCTAGTGTATAAAAATCATATCTACAATATCTGCACTGCACTAATCTGTAAACTGAATGTGTACTAGACAAATGAAATAAATGAAAAACAACTTAGACTGGGGGCTCTTGCCACAATTAGCTCTAAATTGAACCCAGCTTGTACACCAAACAGCACCGCTAAATTAGGGATGCACATGTTCAAACTACTTTAATATTCACAGATGCCTCAAGTGATCTGCAAGTTTTACATCTTCCTTCGCCATTGACACAGTCTTCTATTTAATTCACCAGCCCCCTCCAAAACTGAAATATTAATTTCAGTGCAGTATCACTGGTCTATTTCTTGTTCTAATATGGCACTCTCATTTATCACTGTAGGTGGTACTTACTTTTTATGTAATTACAAAACCTCTTGCCATTTAATGATTTATACTAAACTTTACATTACTTGACACATAGCAGTCTATAGTTCATTACTATTTTCTGACCTCCTTGAAAGAGTCTCTGATCAAAGCCCTTTCATCATTCCTTCTAAATTATCTGTTTTTCCCAAGATCCCACTAAAGACATATTAATGCAGTTCAATTTAGCACTCTTTTCTGCTGGTGTTTTCACTAGTTGCTTGCTGTTATCGGTCAGTATTGATAATAGCAATAATTTCACCACTTCTGCATTCCTAAGGAGCTGTTCCTTATGGCACAAAGAATATGTGGGATGAGTAATGGGACATTTTACTTACTGACATTACTAAATGAAGTGGTGAAAAGTGCACTGAAGGGCGATGAAGACTAGACTTTAAAAAAAAAAAATGCTCCAAGAAACCTCTCTCCACCCCCCAAAAGATGTCACAGCATAACTTGAAACATATTGCAGTGACTGAAAGATGTATAAAAGAAGGGGGATATTTGGTCTACTGTGTCAGAGATAAATGTGCAGAAAGAGACAAATTTCCCTTGTGCTTTTCTCACCAAAGGTCTTAATTCTGCCTGTCCATCAATCATGTTGCCTGGCTCCCGTGGATTTTGAGGAGAGAATAAGTCACGGCTTCCCAAAGTGAACAGGTGCCATCTCAGAAAAGACAGAGGTGGCAGGTACAGTGCTGAAGGAAGATATACCTGGTATTTGAATTAGCATCACAATCCTGGACTGGTGCATCCAAGTGAAATGGGACTGGCAGGGAGAAGGAACACAACTCAGGAGCATCAAGAGAGGATCTAGTATGTCCAGGCCATTATGGACTTGACAACTGGAGATCATGTGGGATGGCCCTTTGAAGGTGTTTCCCAGATACAAATGACAGACAGTTGTCTGAACAAGTGGAGTGAACAGTGGAGGTTCTTCACTATCCCATTAGAGAATGGTGTCTCATATCCAGTGCTTTTTTTCTTTAAAAAAATGTTTAGGGGTACTCTCATTTTCCTACTCATATTGAAATACTGCCCCTCAATAAGGCCAAACTTAGGTTCACAAAATGTTTAGGGGTATGCGTAGCCCTGCATCCACCCCAGAAAAAAAGCACGGCTCATATCAATGGACAGCTTTTACATTTGCCCTTTGTGACCAGTCCTGTGACAGATCACCTTCAGGCAAAAGTCAGCTCTGAGTCAGGTTACTAGGAAAACACTCAAAGTGGTTGGGGAACATTCTCCATTGGCAATATAGGACTTCTAGCATCTTAATCTTTTCAGGAGCTCTTTGTTTGGATGTCACCTGACTATATAAACTTTCCACTGTTCATAATGCTTTTCCACAGCTCTGTTAAGATTACTAGAAGAATGTCTGGGATTCAGCAAAGTGAAACACCTGAAAGACTATGGAAACAGGGCATGTGAACAAAAATGCTTTCTCGCCATATCTGGCAATGCTGCGCATTTCGTTTTCTAATGATTGGTTAAAACCCAGTCTGATGTTGGGATGCTTTTGCCTAAGTGCACTGGATCCTATCATCAGAGCTGTCACTCATTTCTGCACGTGCACAATATGGGCGCTTCAGTCTAATTGCTCATTCTGTAAACCAGCTGCCCAATTTACATGCAGACAGATCCACACTGGATTCTAAAATGTCACAAATGCACACAGATGTGGTAAACACAAAGGCATATTAAATTGTCTAAAAATCATCAAGTTGGTTCATAAATTTTCTTCTTTTGTCCCTCTTAATGTCATATTAATCTCCATTATTTGTACTTGTAAGCTATTAATGCTATTTTGGGCTCCTTTATGTTTAACTCTCTCTTTTAAAGCTGTGTTTTGTGAAGATGTTTAAGATATAGAAAAGCTGTTTTCACAAATGTTTTAATCTGCCCTATAGATTTTACAAGTATCTTGTTTTAAGTTAGAGAAAGGCAAATGTATACAGACTACATCTATGCAAGTTTAACACCACTCAAACATTGGGAACATTATATTTCTGTATTACCATCATTCTTGACAACTGAGCAACTCTGGTGAATGTTTTTAATAAGGTAAGAGGCACATAGTAGGCAGCTAGAATATAAGCCCAAGGTTGGTCCATGTAATACTAAATTCTAATTTAGCATTTTGCCCAAGACAGGCCATTGGAATATCTGCATTCTGTTTTAAACCAATCAGTTTGTTGTTTCATCTGAACTCAGAACTTTGGGTGGTTTAAAATATGGTTTATTGAAATAAGTCAGGATAAGCCACAGTTTGATCGTGGCTTGTTTCAATTAACCAAGTATACCATACTTTTGTAATCACTAATACAGCAATGCTAAAAAAAAAAAAATTAACAAAAAATTAATCTTGTTAGCAGACTAAATAGATCTAGCCTGACACAAGAATATTTACATATATTAACTGCAATTATTTTTTAATTTCCAGAAACCCAGTAAGATAGATAAGGAGAGGGAAATCATGTTAACAGAATTATTCTCCATGACCCCCATAGTCATGAAAACTGGAGACTGCTTTTCCCTCCTGTCCCATAGAAAAGAAAAGGAACAAGATGTGAAAAGGAAGCTGTCTACCTATGCCAGTCCAATAAACAAACTACTCCCGCAGAGATCTCACAGTAATCTAACAGGATTGTCTAATATCCCTGGCATAGCAAACTCTAAATAAATTATGTACAGCTGGACATATTACTTTTTCAGTTACAAATTTGGCTTACTTATATGTTCAAAACAGATTTTTGAACACATTTGCAAAGGACAGAGAAGAAATAAACTCTATTGCCAAGATGATGTTGAAGCTAACAAAACAGTAGGAGTAGAATTTTAGTGGCCTATATTTTACTTCATACAGACATCAAATCACTATGGGTAGTGCCCAATTGTGGTATCCTGTTTCTATAATGGTCTTCCACTTGTGCCAATGGGGCTTCCCCTTACTCTCCTCTTCTTGCAGCACACACACACACACACACACACACACACACACACACACACACACAAAATCTGCTATTGAGGGCAGGAGATCCTCCAGATCAGATTTTGGGAACACAGGGGGAGGGAGAAAAGATGGGAATGTCTGTTATCTGTTAGAGCAATGCTGGCTTTTGTCCAATGTGTAGCAAACTCCTTGGACTAACTGCACTATAGAGAGGTAACAGGTTATTATTTTCTCCCTTTTTTAATAAAATCTGAATTTCTCTTAAGATTTGAGAGCACTTACCTGTTGCCAAAATTTGTATTCATTATTTAGAAAGATTCAGCAGTCATGTCTTTTCTTAATGAATAATGGTCTCTCAGAGAAACTGCAGAAAAACCTCACCATATCAGGAAGATCTTCTAGTGGCTGTTTCCTTAAACCAAATCTAATCTGATGCACTTCAGTCTAAATAACCAGAATACCAACGCTATTCATTTGTTCATTGGAACTACCACATTTACTGGAAAGAACTGAGGAACACCTGTATAAGAGGAAGCAGGACTGGGTTCACCCAGTTCATTTAAATCTGTTGTATGACACAGTTGGGAGAAAAAGCTTTCCTGTGATTAAACTATGAAATCTCTGTTTGTGTTATCTCCAGATTGCAAACTTGCATATTTAAGTTTCCCTTGTGTGAGTCATTAAATGAAACCTTTGTGAAGCTGAAACTTATTTCTAGATTAAAAAAAAATATGATGACTTCCACATAGGGATCAGAAAAGAAATTCAATTCAGTTTGGATTTAAAGGTTCCACACTTTCTGAAACAATATGTAAACCAGAACACATTCATTCTTCAGAATTCACACTTCTTTGAATTTGGCACTGCAGTTTTCCAGGCAAATCATGTGTACAAAAATGCATTATATCCAGGAAAAATGTGCATTAAAAGGCATATATTATTGAAAACAACATACAAAATGCACTGTATTAGGAAAAATGCTTTGGAAAAATGTGTGCATTAGGCAAAATTGCAAAGAAAAATGTGCATATAGGGGGAAATCTGCACTAAAAGCTCATGAATTTTCTTGAGGGTTTTTTTTATTAAAAAAATCACAAACTTGTAAAATTGTGGAGAACTGAATTTAAGACTGAAAAAACGAGCAAGAGAAATCCAAATGGACAGATTTGCTCATCCCTGCTTACAGACCCATCTGTACTAACAGGACCTCAACTTGTCTCCTAGACACAGAGAAAATTGCCAATATTACCCAGACTTGTAGTGTTTCCAGTACAGTGTCTAGACTGGAAACATTGCAGTTTATAATTAATTGTAGTCCTGGCACAGCTCTGATTAGTAACCCATGTTTTACATATTTGGCATCCAAAATCATTTGTGATATCATTATTATATCCATTTTTAAAAAAGTTTGATCTAAAACTGGCTTGCTTCTCACTTTTCAAGTAGATATTTGTTTTTACATACAAATAATAGTGTGATTCAGAGCTCATGACGAAACACATGTTCTTACTTGAACCACTTTATTTCATTTAAAGGAGTTTCAGTCTCATCTTTATAATTTGTATATCTAGAGAGTTTGGGGCTAAAAAGGACCATGGGCTGTCCACAGGCTTAAGGTTCTACGGCACCCAACCCCCCCCCCAAACCGCTGGAGGAGGCACTAACCAAATCCTCAGCCAGGCCAAATAGATGAAGCATTTTTGCTGGTCTGGGTTGCTTTTGCAACTATTGAGGGCAGTTCTCAAGAGAAATGCTAAAAGCTGAATGGCTGGATGTTTTCAGCCAGTTAGCATCAATATATTTTGCTCCAGTTCCTAGCTATCTTTATACAGTATTCCTTCCAGTAGCACTTTTAATTTTATTTTATTTTATTTTTTTGACTATGACAGACCAACACGGCTATCTACCTGTAACTTTATACAGTATAGCTTTTACAAAAGTTCATAATGGTGTATAAATCAAAACTAAATCAAAACTAGCCTGCTCTCTCTGCTTTTCAGCTCAACTTTTCTGTATATTTTATTTTAGCATCAAACCTGCGTAGATGCCATTAATACAAAACCTAAGTATCAGTCCTGATTTGTTTTTCACAAACACCTGTTCTGCTGCCACAGTGTAACCAATGCATTTCAAGAGTGTGTCCTTATGGTTGTTAAGTAAGCAGTTAAAGCAATTAAGGCTCATTCAGTTTTAGAGCATTATAATTGAAAAATAATTAAAGAGAACCCATTACCAATACAGGGGTGGGGGTGTACATGTACACACACACACACACACACACACATACGCTGCTGTGTGGAGTACCTCTATTCAGGGTTCCAGAGCAGCAGCTATGGCCTTGTCTAGGGAACTCCATTCCATTACTCCACCATTTTCTACTTCCCCTCCCCACCAAGAGCCAATCAGCATTCAGTGCCTATTGAGCACGCTCAGTCTTCATTGAACTTCCCCAGGAGGGGAATCTAAATATCTTGTTTCCCAAGTTTACCAATACAGTGGTACCTCAGGTTACAGACGCTTCAGGTTACAGACTCCTCTAACCCAGAAATAGTACCTCAAGTTAAGAACTTTGCTTCAGGATGAGAACAGAAATCGTGCTCCGGCAGCGCGGCGGCAGCAGGAGGCCCCATTAGCTAAAGTGGTACCTCAGGTTAAGAAGAGTTACAGATTAAGAACGGACCTCCAGAACTAATTAAGTTCTTAACCCGAGGTACCACTGTACATTTTCTCTGTGCATGAGGGGTGTTGATCCACAATAGAATAATGAGTTTACTATCAGCATATGGAACATCATATTGTACAACATATGACATGAGGTGACTTGAGCATGCTGCCATCTCACATTTCTATCGGGACCAGATTAAAGGACTCAGATGCAGTTGCCACCACCCACCCACTACCTTAGCAGAAGCAACCAGTAGAACAGCATGAGTGAAGCTCTGTTGCTCTCCTGGCTTCCCAGTTCCATAGATGGCTGTTGCTGCTTACCGAGAGGGAGCGGAACAGGGAGATTACTGCAAGGTAGGGTGGTGAAGCCAATCCAATGCTACTGCTGCCAGACATCACCCTTGCCATAAGCAGCAGCAACCTGCATTGTTGGGAAGCCAGGAGAGCAAGGCAAGGAATCACTGTGGGCTTATTTACAAGGCTGTCTACTGCCTCTGCCTTTTGCAGGGCATCAACTTTCCACATTTGCAGGGAGGGACTCAATTGCTTGTCTCCTCCGCAATGGTCATACCTGGGGCTTCTTGTCTTGCCCTCTCTCATAACACTGTGGGGATGTCTGGAAATAAGCTCCCTCTTTGTGCTTTGCTATGAACATCCTCTTAGTTCATATTACAGACAAACAGAGATATTGGGGAGAAACCACACAGACTTCGCAAACATAAATTACTATTGGCCTCCTAGGGCTCAAAAAGCATAAACGTTACTGCATAAACATTTCCTACCTCACATCCATCACAGGCAACAGGCATGGAAAACTGGGAGTTCAGCATCCACAAGTGATCCTGAATTGAAAACAGTTAAAAGGGACAATGATTATTAAGGCACTTGGCATTTCATATAATTCATTCAACGTGTTTTTGTCTAAAATTCTTGTAGAGACAATCTGCTTGAAAAGGGGGGGGGCAGTTTTTAGCAAATGCTTGAAAATGATACAATTCCTTCCATCACAGAGAGCACAGATGGCCCACTTCTCATCTCTCAGCTGCTTTAGGCTTAATCTCCCAGTATTCTCAGGTACTGGTTCATTTAAAAGCCACTCATACAAATTGAAAATTCAGAATTTAAGCTATTCTTTGCAGTTTTCTCCCCAAGCCATATAAAGGAGCACCTTTTACCATATCAGCCAACCCAGGCCCTTTGACTGGCAGAGAGGGCTCTTATTCATGTGCCACCAGCGAGTCCTGCTCATGGTATCAGAATGAGGGACAGGGCCTTCTCACTAACTGCACCCCAACTGCGAGATGTAGCCACACACAGAGATGGCTTCATCTTTGATGAGCTTCATTCTCCTTGGTAAAGCTCATCTGTTCTCCCAGACTTTTAGAAGATCTAGCTACCGTAAGTTGAATCTGGATCATTTGTGTTACGCTGCCTGTGGATTTTGATTGCATTCTGTTTTAATTGTTGTGCTGGTTTTATCGTGCTGAAAACTGCTTTGGGGTCACAACGAGATGAGCACCAATCCAGACATTTTATAAAATAAATGGCAAATAAATATATGTGTGCAGTGAACTTCATCTTCTTTGGCGAAATGTATTGCAGGAAGCTCATGCATGTAGTCCACAGTGCTGGGAATAGCAGCCATAATTCTAACATCAGAACTAAGGGATACATCTATCATCTTCCTCATGCAAAGCTACCATATTTTTCCGTGTATAAGACGAGGTTTTTTATTATTAAAAAATGTTGAAAATTGGAGGTCGTCTTATACATGGCTAGTGCAGAGGGGGGACGGGCGATTGGTGCCAATTCCCCCCAAAAGCTCAACAACTCTGGGCAATCCCCCCCAATAGGGGAATCGTCTTATACATGGGGGCGTGTTATACATGAAAAATATGGTATGTGGCACATAGACAATCTGATGAGAGGATAAGTATACATAGTATGAGACACTGCTTCATTAATACTTATTCCTTAAGATAAAATTGGTCAAGATTTTTGCCACCATATAGTTCAATGTTCATTGTTAACTTTCAAACAATTTAACATTCTGACGCTTAAAGTTGACAATTTTCGTTGACCCAACCCAACAACTGGTAAATACAGGATTACAAATTTCGCATAGTTCTATCCTCAGTGAATTTACAGGTTAGGACCCAGAGTCTACAAAACAGATAGAAATAACAGCAGGAGTCTAATATGAAAGCGATATGGAAAAACCTTATCAGCGGCAGTATTATTCTACTTCCTTTTCAACTAATCATGCCCAGAAGCTGCATAAAATCATGAGCTTTTGGTTTATGCATCAATCTGATTTCCCTCTGTGTGAAGGCAAATGAGGCTAATTGATTTCTGTTTCCCATGCTCATTTCCCCACAAACACCTGCTTTTATTAAATTTACTCATATGTTGGATCACACCAATAATCATATTTATTTAATTCAGCAACAGTTTATTAAAAACAAACAGAAATATTTGCTCTTTGGATAGTCATAGTATCAGGGCAACAATCCGGCACTATTGCAGGAGTACTAATGATTTAAAATGAAGTAATTAAGCGAGTGCAATAGTCTCTCAGTGCACACTGACCCCGGCATAGCTCCCTCTTGTCCATTTTTGAGAGACCAGGTCCAATGAATGGCATATGGCCTTTTACTAAAAATGCCATGCCATTATCTATAAAAGATTGGTTCCAACCGTCTGTGATAAGTCTTTCCCAGGGAGTGGGCCTTTTTGTCATATATAGTCTAGTCTGACAATTTCTCTCAGAGAAAAACTCCAGCGTTAGTTGTTACCATAAAAATGTGGGATATAATACCGCATTCATCCTTGTATTGATATTTGGCAAATTGCCCAATTTCCTTCCATTATCTTTGTGTTGGCGGAGGCTTTGACTATCATTCTTTCAACCAACTGGGGAACTGGGAATAAGGGGTGAACAAAACCCAACAGAGCATTGTGCACAACTGCCACATTGCAGAGCTATGGAGAAAAATATATTATTCCCTGTATTATGGAGCAAAGCTAGAAACTGTTGTAAGCCAGTAGTGCCGCAAGGTGGGGATAGGGGGGAGGTTTGCCCCAGGTTCCACATCTGTGAGGGTGACAAGAAGGCACCCCGTGGGGTGCTTGCCCTGCTGCCCCGGCCAGGGCATGGCGGCGCGAGCAGCCATTGTGCTGCCGCAGCCGCATGTGGAGGATCCTCCGTTCGCGGCTGCAGCCGCGAGCAGAGGATCCCGCCACCATCCATACAGTGTTTGCGCGGCACCGGCAGCAAACTGCTACGTATAATGCATGCACGGTGTTGCACACATGCACTGTACGTAGCAATGCCACACATGCGCTGTACATAGCGGTTTGCCATCGGCGCCACCCGAGTGCCGTACGGACAGCGGTGGAATGCCTCCGTCGCCGCTACAGTCGCAAGCAGAGGATCCCTCCGCCACTGCTGCAGCAGCGAGCAGAGGATCCCACCACCGTCCGTATGGCTCTCGGGCAGCGCCGGTGGCAAACCGCTACGTACAATGTGTCAGGAGTGCATGCAGGAGCCAGTCCCTGTGACCAGTAGGGCTTTGCAGGACTGGGGCTTTCCTAAGTTTGTTCTGAAGAGGCAAGGTGCGGCTGCACAGGTGAGGCCGATTGGTAACGCATAGTACCTGGTGGCAAGAGCCAGGAAGGGATATAAGGTCAGCATTTCCCTTTGTCTCTATGCCACAGCAACACGCTTCCTGTCTTGCTGTGTTTGGCTTCTTGACTCCTTGCTTCCTGATCCCCGGACCCTTGGCTTCCTGACTCCCGTTCCTGCTCCCACCCTGCCATCTTGCCCCCGGTCCCAACGTCCTCAGCCGGACTTTGACCACCTGTGAACCGGACCATGACACAATGCACGCACGGTGTCGCACGCATGCGCTGTGCGTAGTGACGCCACACATGTACTGTACATAGTGGTTTGCCACTGGCGCTGCTGGAGCACCGTACGGACGTCAGTGGGATCTCTCCTCCCCAGCTCACCATAAGTGGCTCCTGCTTTGCCCCTTTACAGCGAGCCAGGGAGGTAGGAGGAGGACGGAGGGGAGACGTGGGTCCCGAGAGAACGAGCTGCGTAGCTTTGCCAGTGCCCTGGCAAAGTGGCATGGCTCCCCCCCTTCCCCCTGACGGCTCAGAGTACTTGGGAGTCGTGAGGGGGGGGTCGCAGAGGCGTAGGAGGGGGGCAGACATTCGCCACCTGCCTGCAACTCCCAAGCCTACCCTGAGCTGTCGATGTGGGGGGAGGGGTGACAAAAAAATCCGCACCAAGTACCACCTGGGCTTGCTACGCCTCTGTTGTAAGCCAACAACAAATGTTTTACTGTGTTAATACAAAAGGCCTCCATCACAGTTACCCTTCTAGTTTGTGCTGTTCCACTGACCCCCTGTAGTTGGCAACACCTCTTCACTCCTTGTTCCTTCAAGCCCAGCTCTTGAAGCAGCCCAACTCTCACAATGGACAGTTGCTATGTACCGGTATGTGCCTGTGTAAAGGCAGAACGAGAGGTTCCACGTGTCTTGTATGCTGCAGAGATCATGCACCGTGGCATAGAAGTATACAGTGGTACCTCGGGTTAAGTACGCTTCAGGTTAAGTATGCTTCAGGTTAAGTACGCTTCAGGTTAAGAACTCCGCTAAGAACAGAAATTGTGCTCTGGCAGCGCAGCGGCAGCAGGAAGTCCTATTAGCTAAAGTGGTGCTTCAGGTTAAGTACGCTTCAGGTTAAGAACGGACCTCCGGAACGAATTAAGTACTTAACCCGAGATACCACTGTACTTTTTTTTTTTTTAACTTTTATTAATTTTGCTTAGTAACCTAACATTTTTATAATATTCAATGAAAGAAAGAAATACAAAGCACAACTTAGTTCATACTACAATGCATAGCAACATAACATTATTATATATGGTTGCTGAAAAAGGCTTACATAACAAAATTAGTTCAAAGTACCATACGGTTTACCAAATCTCTCTCTCTCCCCCCCCCCCTTTCCCCTCCCCTCCAACCCTCCCCCCTGGACAGGCCTTCCTTCTTCAAATCTTTATCCATGTACACAGTCTGTTCATTCGAGCTTGTATGTTTGGGTTGGCTTCCCCCCTTTCTATCCAATTCCTGGGTACCACTGTACTTAAGACCATAGGCACCTTAATACAGGTTCCAAAAACACCAAACAGTAAAATATTTCTGGAGGCTGCTCTATGAATACCTTCAGGAGAGTAACTGCTGTGTTATCAAGGACCATTTATTCAACTAACATGATTCACATCGCTTGATAAGAGCAAAACCAGGTTCTGAGAACAATCACTACCACCTGGCTGAAATGGAAAACAGAAGTTCAGAATCTAAGATTTTCAATTTGTCTCTTATGTGGAATTCAGCCCATTAACTTTTATTCATGTTTGTGGTGCCAGAAAACAACAACACTTAGTTACACAAATCCCATTACTGCTTAATGGTGTTGTCTGAGCACATTGGTCTCTGGAATCTCATTTGCACAAGATAAAATTAAATAGAAAAATAATAATGAAGAGGGCCTGTGGTGTCTTGTTAGGAGGAAGAATGACTCTGCATCGGTTCCCTGTTCTACCGCACTCCAATTTGCTTCGGCAATTAATCTTCAGTATTTGAACACATTCATGTCATGAGCCTGTGCACACACCCCACCAGACTTTTCCCCAAATTTGTGAATAATGCTCCTGTTTGTGCATGCACTTCAGGTGGGCAGTGCATGGTTTCCTGCAGCTGACAGCTGATGAATCAGCTTGATACAAAACCATCTGTCTGAATGAGACACTCCCACCACCTAGGAATCTGACCTTTACCAAGTCACAGCACTGGTCCTCTAGCTCAGTGTTGTCTAGGGCTAGGCGGACTCACAGTGGCTCTTCACACCTTCAGCATGCAAAGCATACCTAAACACTGAGCTACTTCCCCAAGTAATTACTAAGTAATTTCGGCTTTGAGATACTTTTGCAGCTTTCCTTGATGAAACAGGGTCACTCCTAGGCATAAGTGGGTGGAGCTAGAAGAAGTGCTTTTTTTTCTCTGGGGGTACGCAGGGGTACGCATACCCCTAAACATTTTGTGAATCTTTGTACTTTTGTCCATTTACTGTATTTATTTCCCCCCGATTTGAACTATAAAATGGTGATTTTCTTGAGTCAAAATGAGAGTACCCCTAAACATTTTTTTAGGGAAAAAAGCACTGGCTAGAAGTAAGTATGACCTGACAGAAATAGTAGGACTAACACAATCTGGACTTTAAAATGTGTCACAAGCATAAAATAAAAACTACAAGTAGAGGCAAGCAGATGGTTGGAGGTGATAAAAGCACGTGATGCAAGCCTCAGACTACAAAGCAAATCAATTACCTATAACACACACACACAGTGCTTTTTTCTAAAAAAAAAAAAATTAAATGTTTAGGGGTTCTCTCATTTTCCTACTCATATTGAAATACTGCCTCTCAATGAGGCCAACTTAGATTCACAAAATGTTTAGGGGTACGCCTACCCCTGCATCCCCCCAGAAAAAGCACTGTGTGTGTGTGTGTGTGTGTGTGTTACTGATATTGCACACCACCTCAAGCTCTGAAAGGTGTGAGATTCCAGGGGTTCAATGTGTCTGTATTTCCTTTTGGAAGCAGAAGTCCTTGTACAGAGCTTCCGCTAGTGCAACTCATTCATGGAATCCTGGCCATTATTCCCACCCACCCACCCAACCCCTAGCATAAAAGAGAAGTTTTCATAAATCTCTGTATTGTCGTGATAGACAAGTTCCCTTCCAAAGGATTTCTATGCATGTATAGTGTCTTTTGCCCATGACTAAACTACTGTACTTTCCTGCACATTTAGAATTCAAGAAAGGCCGTGGGTTAACAACAGATCCATTAGCCCTCTCCAATTCACTAGCACAGTGAGAGGTGGCACTTTAAACATTAATCTTTTACTGTTGCAGTTTATCAGTATATTAAGGGAGTCTGCGAAAGACTGAGCCAACTATTTCCCTTACCCAACCTCCTGTTCCCCCCACAAACATCATTTGTAGTTTCAAAAGACTTTCGTATCACCTTAATTCTCAGATCATCTACCTCCAAGTTTGTGATCCATTTCCCTAGTAATCTGCGAGAAACAGAGATAGATAGCCGGGAGTAAAACACCTAATTTGCATTTAACACAGAGATTTTAGGAAGAAAGCACAGAAGGCTTTTAAAGTGATATGGTTTGTGCCAGTTTATTTCCTTCCTTCAGTGAGAACTTAAATATTTGCTTAGACTGCTTACAACCAATCCTTCATCCCAAAGATCCCAGGCTAGGGTGCAACTACCTTAAATACCACCGTAGCATCACAATAAAATATAAACTCAGTAAAAACAACAGGAGCATCTAAAGCCACCTCTGTATTTGTGAAACAGGCCATCACTATTCAACTCTACACCCTTAAACATGTTTGGGTGAATAAATGGTCATTGGTACCAGAATGCCGGGAGTGTTGTCGCCATGCATACTTCTAAGGGGAGGACAGTCCATAGATGGGGCATCACTGTAGAGAAGACTCTTTATACTTCCAGTAAGGTGTTCAGTACTGAAAACTGATCATTCAGATACTGCAAGCACGTCACTGGAAGCAGGTACATGTTACATGTTGGATTTCTCCTGGAAATGGTAAACCCGGATTAAATGGTGATGGGAGGAATATCAGCTTGCATTTTGATGCTAATAATGTTGCATGGACAGTGCAAAAAACTTGGATGCATGAGGAGCACCAGTTCCACTTGGAAGCACCATATCTCATCACAACACAATAGATCTTCCAGTAGAGGACATCGGCCTCTGGTGATCTTAGGATACAGACAGGATGGTAATGTGGGAGACACTCCAACTTTTTGGGTCCCAAATTTAGTTTTACACAATGGCTCCCTTTCACGCCAGCTGCTAGTGAAGGAACCAAACAGTTGTTGGCATCCTTCCCCAAATTCTGGATAGTGGGTTTTCTCATGGCAGGGCTCTGAAAACTCTGGCTGTTAAACTGACATGAATACCCTAGTAAAGTTCGGAAGAACTACCGGTATGTAAGTGACAGTGGTATTGCTATAGAAATAAAAGCATTACACTGCTTATTTATGGTAACAATTATATCTGCTGTTTTATGATGCACTCGAGATAATACTACTTGCCTAGTAATTAATAATTCTGCCTATATAGACTCAAGAAATGGGCTAGCATTTTCAAGTGCACAATGAAATTCATTAGAACCTGTTTCTCTTATTATTTGCATAATACACATGCATATCTACTTGGCACCCCCTGGCAATTTGAATTCTTTTTCATGCCTAATAAGTAAACATAATAGGTATTTCTCCTGAATTTTAGAGTTCACTGTGTTGTCAACAATTATTCAATAAACAGCTATAGACAGAATCATCACTCTTGCTGTCATATTTTAAAGTATATTTTCCAGAAAACTGTAACTAATGGTTACAGAAGTTCTTCTTCCATCTATTTATGTATATGAATACAATCATTATTGCGTATTTTGAGATTGCACCCCGGCATAGTATTTGGAGATTAGGTGAGAGACTTGTTTTTTAAGTAAGTGTTCCAGTGCATGAAAACAAACATTGACATTCCAACAAGAAACACTAATAAAGTATTGCTAATGTTGCCAGCATTGGAATTAGACATATTCTACACCAATGTACCTATTTCTTTTTTGAGAATTTGAGTAGCTGCACTATTTTATTTACATTTATTTTTATTAAATCTATATACCACCTTTCATTCATGTATCTCATGGCGGTTCACAGCATAAAAATACAAGATAAAGACACAAAACAGTAAATTCAGCAAAGAGCTAGGCATGTTCATGTCCCATTGAAGTAAAATATGATAAACTAATGCTGTTAAGTGTAGTAAAATATAGCTAGTGCCCCCTTGTGTCACAAGGTGAACATCCTTCCAGAGAGATTTCCATTCAAATGCAAAGTTATAGAATCAGAGTTGGAAGGGACCACGAGGGTCATCTAGTCCAACCTCCTGCACAGATTCCAATGGCTGCTGAGGCTGTTAGGCAAACACAATTGGTTGGAAGAGCAACAGGGAACTAAATGATCTGATTGCCAATATAAGATCTTCTTTGAGCTGTTTCCTCTTTGCAATTAATGAAGCAGTGGCAGGTGTACAGTGCCAAGAGGGATAATTGAGACCTTTTTCCAAAATATGTACTGGTGGAAACTACCAAAGCCAGGTGCATAAATCTCAGGTGCATATGCTAATGAAAGGAGTAGGAACAGCATGGTTACTCAAAATCCATATCAGCCATAAAGATTATTAGTTTAACCCTAACCCTCCTTCAGTACCTAGCTACTAAGAACTACATAAAAAGTCAAGTAATAAGTATTAGCACCTTACAGCTATACATCATACTAGTCAATAATGTTTCGTTTCATCCAATAGTTAGGGCTTCCATCTTGAGAAACACAGATCTCAACTAAGACTAGCATGGCAATAAACATACCACATTTATATTACCCTAAAGGACAGAGAATAAAGAGTCTGCTAATTTAAGATGGAACTTTATAGTATTTAAGCTGAGTACACACACCTAAAAGTTGCATGATTTTTCTTTTTCTTTTTTTACTGAACAGGTTGTGTGTGGGGATCAAACTATTCAAGCCAAAATGTGTTTTTGCTGGCTTTCTTATGATAAACCTTGGCATTAAGAACACATGAGCCTAATGTGATGGCAGCAAGACAGAAGAGGAGATGCAAACATTAACATTTAGCACTGTAGTCAGTTAATGTATACTTCAGAGAGGAAGCAATGCACAGAAGATGATGGCCAATTACGCCTGTTTGTTCCAAATTTGGTTAAAGCGTTTTCAATTTCACATTTCCATCTGCTCCAACACCCTCTATGAGTGGAAGGCCTCAACTTCAGAATGCTTCCTTTTGTCAAAATGATACTTGGGGCCATGTCCACGGCCAGATTTAGGTTTGATGAGGCCCTAAACTACTGAAGGTAATGGGGCCCTTTATATGTCCAGCTGTCCTTTGTCAACAACAAATTGTCACTGTTTTCTGTGTTGAAAATATGCTATATGGTAATTTATGGACCTAATAGGTATCTAAAGCCATTTGCACATGTTTCCATGCAATCAGTCCATGCAGAATGTAGGTACCCTATATATAGAAATGAGTAAACCAGTGATATTTTAGGGAGCAGGTTAGCAGGCAGGGCCCATTACTTACATCATAGGAGCCTACACAACACAAAACACTGTTGCTGCATGTAGGTTTTATTTTATTTGTTTTGTAACTTATATTTTGGAAATGTACACCCAGTGGGGTTTTTTCTGGGGGTACTCAAGGGTACGCAGCACTGGTACCCCCCCAAAAGTTAAATGTGACACTACCAACTTCATGGCGAGTACCAGCAACTTTTTATAAATACGGTATATATAAAAGCACTGGTCACAATCAAACCTATGGTGGGGCTTACTTGACTGCAAGCACCATTTCATATTCTGAGGCTGTACACTGTATACCAATTGTTGAGGAGCAACAGAGAGAGGGCACACTATTGCTGGATGCTGAAGTAGATGGGCTTTTGGTTTACTCCAGCCAAGGGCTTACTGTGTGGGGTGCCAGGGTGGCTGTGGTCCTGGGTACACAATTTTTGAGGGGGCGTGAAGCAGGAGCCCCCAGCGCTGCCCAGCCCAGTGCTCCTTTCTACCCACCAAGGACCACACCAGCCAGCCATGCTCCCCACTGCGTGCGCAGATGGCTCAGCACGGCCCTGCTTTGCTCAGGTGGACTCCAGCAGCATTGGTGGCCAGGGCCAGGCTCACACTTGCCCTGAGCACCAGCAACCAATGCTACACCACTGGCTCCAGCAAGATTTTTCTTATTGCTTTCAAGGTGATAGAGGAAGGGGAAGAGAGAAAGTGGAACAAAGGGGGGCATTGTATGGCAGGTGGGTGGGGGAAGAGTGGTTCCTGGATTGCAAAGATTAAAGATTACTGTAGTAGAAGCATCACAAATACTGACTGTCATATGATTATTGATGTTGAAAAGGGTAAAGAGGATTTGTTTACTTTTCCTTTTTACAGATCTGCATAGATAAGCATGTAGCAGTGGGGAAATACTTTCTTTTCAGAATAAATCCCACTTGATTTGAATTCATTTATGTTGATATTGAATCATTCAATCTGGCTACAGTTACTGAGTCAATATTTTACAGTTCTGATTTAAGATATGGGTCTGTAATGAATCCACTTTCCCTAATCATGACGATTCATTACTAATGTTGGTTAATGCTTTACTAAGTTGTCAATAAATGGTTTATAGATTACTCTGGTGTTAAGCCAACAGTTTCAGAGAAAGATTGCTATGCATACTTTCTAATTACAAATCCCACTTCCTCAGTTGTAATTAGTGCTTCCAAGTGATTCTTATCTAACAGGGAAAACTTACTTTAAAAAATAAAATAAAATTGAAATATATTCCTCTCTATATTTATACAGATATAATTCACATGCCAGTAAGAGATGGATATAGACTACTTTTCCACCATCAACACTGTGTAAGGTATTTGGTGATATCCAGTATTAGCCATACTCTGAACAGCTCCAATGAAATCAATAGATTGAAACTGTGTCCACTGCTTTCAACTGGTCTACCTTCAAATATGGCAAGATTGCCAAAATAGGCAAAAAGATGTGATATGCATTCTAAAGTTCTTTTAAAACCATCTTTCTTTGACTTTAAATACAGTTGTCAATTCCCAGTGCTGGAGAGGCATAGTAGCTAAAAAAAAGGGGGGTTTTGGAATGAGCAATCTAATAGTTGGCAATTATCCTCAATATGATTAAACAAGACAAACAGATCCAACCTATTAACTACCATAATTTGAAGCACAATATTCAATACCAGAGACTGGCAATAATTAGAGTTCCATCAGAAATTAATAAAATCATCATGGTCTGCTGAACATTTGCAACATAAGAGACATTATACTATGCTTCCAAATATTCAAATGATAATCAAATTCATTTACTAAATGTGCCAGGTGTATATTCTGCATATGGATTTTTATGAAAGAGCATCAACTAATGGGCATTTCCCACCTGATGATTTCACTGACTACTACTTTTGAAAAAGGGATCCATTTCCTTTCCTTTTCTAACTTAAAAGATTGAAAAATTGTCTAACTCAAAGTGTTTCTGCCTCAATAAATTAAGGGATCTTTCAAAATTTATATAACAGTGTTTCTATCAGTCTCACATAACTGTATTATCATAGAAGCATCGAATCGTAGAGTTAATTTTTTATATTAATATTTATTAGGTTTTACAATTTTATAAGCACATATCATGGTTAAATTTCCCTTGCTTCGCCCCTCTCACTGTAGGAAGCAATCTCTTCATCACCCCCCTCTCACAGGGGCCCATATTCATTGTACATTTAACCATATTTATACTTCTTCATGACATTGCTTAGGCCTAACCCTATTCCTGGGTTAGGCATTTCCAATTTTCTCAAATACCATTTTCTAGTGACTTCCCCGAATCCCCACTGTTGAATTCATCATTAATCTTCTTTATCAGGTTTCTAATTCCATCTTCTTATACAACCTCTTTTAGTTTCATTTAATTTACACATCACAATTTTTTATCACATTCTTCTAATCGTAGAGTTAAAAGGGATCCTGAGAGTTCATCTAGTCCAGCTCCCTGCAATGCAGGAATCTCAATTAAAGCATACTGTTCCTTGGGGGATTTATTTGACCCATAAACTGTTGCTCTTCATGCACACATTCTTCTAATTTCATTTGTTTTGCCTTAATAAAAATAGACCTCTAATAAATTCATTTATGGCTCCAGAAAACCAGGGCAATCTCTCCTGAGATGACATTGAACCTACAAATTTACCAAAATTCACCAGATTTTAAAAACAAAATATTATTTCATCACTATTGTTTGCAAGAGTGAAAATGGGTCAATATCTTAACAGGTATGGACTGCATTGATTAGGGTCCCAGTTTGAATCTCTTGAATGTGATCAGCAAAGAGGTTTTTAAGTACAGTACTTTCTTATGGATCCCATCACTGCTGCAACTGTAAGGACTTGCAATTCACAAAAAAGAGAGAGAAAATGCACATTTTAAAATAGTTACCGTAATTTAAATAGAAAAGTAATAGAGTGGGTAAGACTGATTAGGTGAGCTGTATACCAGCTCAGGGTCCTTCCATTCTTAAGGTTCTTTGCCTTTAAACTAAACTTAGGTAAAGGACTACTCTAACCTAAGAGTCTTTCTAAAATTGGGTCATATATTGTAGTTCATTTGAAATGGTGGTGTTTGAGCCCCACACTGGGCAAAAGGTTCCTGCATTGCAGGGGGTTAGACTAGATGACTCTTATGGTCCCATCGAACTCTACCCTTCTATTATTCTATGTTTCTCTCATACATATATAGAGTTGAATTAATCTTAAATAATGATTATAAAAACAGTGGCGCTTAATATTGCTCTTTTAAACATGAGCGGTATTGGGGATGGGAGGGAATATGATGCATAGCATTGAATTCTGGGACCCCGGGAATCCCACAGAGAGTTATTTCTGTGGCTTTGCATTCTGTCCCTGCATGCTATGAAAAGAACAGCTGATGGTTCCTCAGAGAGCCCTCTTTGGAACAAAATACAAACTTGCTGTTTTGTGTGGTTCTGCCAAAGTTTCTTGCAGTCTCAACGTATTTAAGTGATGAAGTAGGACTTCAGTGTCATAATATCAGCTCCAGATTCTGACTCGAGATGCCTACTGTTTTATATACTTTTATGATAAATAGGTGCCGCTGCAGTGGGAAGGTAAATGGTGTTTCCTTGCGCTGCTCTGGTTCGCCAGAAGCGGCTTAGTCATGCTGGCCACATGACCTGGAAGCTGTATGCCAGCTCCCTCGGCCAATAAAGCGAGATGAGCGCCGCAACCCCAGAGTCGGTCACGACTGGACCTAATGATCAGGGGTCCCTTTTCCTTTATTCCTACTTTTATATACATACTTCAGGAGGGGCTCTTTTTAACATTTCCCCCCATAAAAATAAATAAATCTGTATGTTGAATATAAAAAAGGTTTACAAGTAAATGGAAAGAAATTCATTCTCATGTCTATTGGCAGATCGTTGTTCTTTGCTGTGATTCAATCTTTAAAAAAAATAGCTCCTTATGAAGGAAAACAAATATTTTATCATTAGGAATATAGGGGGGGGGGGCAAAACAGAGCCACAAGTGTCAAGTAAATCAGTAATCTGATAATACACAGCAACCTCCATAGTAAACAAGTCCCACCTATTCAATATTTCACAGCACCCCCAAATTGTACTTTGCTTGTACTGTTTAAGCTTTCCTTTATAGCCTTTCCACCAAGGAAATGATGGTGACAAAATATTCCTCCTCAGATCCTTGCTTCCTTAATGGCTGAACCATCTGGGGAAAAAGGGAACATGTCAATCCGGTTAACTAAATATAGAAGCACCTCTGTTTTCAGAGCATGCAAAAGATAAAGCAGCTTAATGCGATCCTATTGCTTTTTCTTTTGACTGTTAAACGTTAGACACCCAGAAGGTGAAAGGTGCTGATGACTGAGAATCTCTTACCTGACCTGTCTGACCAAGTAGCTTGATTTGGTGGACTTTAGCTCCTGTGTACAGGTCTGTATGTGAGAGGAATCTCTCCCAGTCAAGAAGAGAGTCATAGTCCAGCAAATGGTTCTGCACATTTCTCAAAGGAGCCACTGATTGAGTGACACATTGCTATACGGAGCATCCTATTTTCTCCCCGCCCACACAAAGCTTATCAAGGTCTGTTTTCTGTTCCTGCTAAGATAGATGCTGACAGCAGAAGCCCTGAATCATATTACTGAAAACCTATACCTTGGTTTCTGGCTTCCTGGATTGTTTGGTGTGCTGACCAAACAAGTATCTTACTTAAAAAACAAAAAACGAAGTCATTTTAGTTACCTTTCTCACAAACAATCAAACTCAGATATTACTGGGGATGGGGAGGCAGAGATGTTATTGGCCAGCTTAGGTTGAGTAGTGCTTATTCCACCCATACCTTAGAAATGGAGTGCTACACGTCCCAAATAGGAGGTTCCACACATAGAATGGTATATATTAGCACAAGGATTTATGCTTGCACAATGGCACCTCCCTGCTCCCTCCCCCCCCTCCAATCTGGGGTTTCCTTCAACGCTCCAGAGCAGAGCTGGGGAGAAGAGAGGGGGGAAAGTTCTGTTGTGTAGGAAAATCCTTGCACTGGTAAGAACAATGTGAGTTGCGTACCACCCATAGAAATTAACAACTGTACCAGGAGACCTTGTATATTTAACAGGAACTCTTTGACCCTGCAGTATAGACCCAACTGCTGATTTCATCATGCAGAGTGGTACAGGTAGGAATTAGCTTCTTAAAATCCCCAAAACTGTAAAGGTTGGTTCTTGCAGGAAAACCTCTGCAGCCATCCTTCTCAAATTTGATAGTATTGACCATGTATGCCTAAATTGCTAGTTTCGTGTGTGGCAGAAGATTTTATTTAAATATGGGGAGCATTCAATGTCAATAGAGGCTCTTCTTTTTCATCAAAGGCAAAGTGCTCCTGTACTCTTCCATTCAAGCCCTTGAAAGTGGTAAAACCCAGCAAAGTTACTTCTTCACACAGCAATTTCACATGCTATTTTATGAACTTATTGTAGAAGGTTTTTTCCCCCCTCTTCATTTGAAGGCTGAGCATTATTTACACTTTGACACTTCTACTATAATTTTTTGAAAGGGAAAATAATAGTACAGCTACCCACAGAAAAGAATATCATACTCTGTCCATTATGTGGAGGCGATGTATTGTAGCAGTGCTACTGGGACCATGACTAATGTGAAAGGAGCATTACAAACAAATGATGGCCAGGGTTTAGCTAATGGAAAGGCCCTAATCTTTCAGACACAGCTTTATCACTTGCAAAGTAGGTACATTTTACTTTGTCACGACTCTCTCTTGCCCTTTAAATAAAGCTGCTCAAAATACAGAATCCTATCCCACAGCATGTTTTCAGAGTTATTACTTCAATTCCAGATCAAGCCAATTCCCACATCATTCCAACTTTTTTTCTTTATATCACTGGGAACCAAATGCATACAGACACATGGCATCTTGAGCAGTTAGTTGTGCTAGGATTTGTGTACATCAAAGAATGTGAATCACCACCATTTGGAAAAAAAAATAAAGACACATCGATTTTCATTTAATCATAATACAGCATGAACAAAGTACACAGAAACAAGGATTACTTTTTGAAAGAGAAAAGAAATATGATCAGGAAGGCTAGCATATTAAAGCAGGCTAAAAGAAAACATACTTTATAGCAAACTGGATAGCATGTGTTTAATCCTTAGTAAAATTAGAAAGGGTAACATTTGGCCTGGAAAACTCAGGTTTTAGCAGACCTTAAGAGAGAAGAGATTTGTGCATAACTTTTTTATGACTTTAAAATCATAGTTTATGATTGTATGAACTGGATTTCAGGAACTGAAAACCTCAACACAAAAACCTGTTCATATGCTGAAAGTTAAGGTAATGGTAATGTCTCACGCCATATGTACCTCAGTACTACTGCTTCATTTCCTCACCTCTTTTCCAAGTTGTGTGGGCTTGCATTGTGTTACATCTTTCATTTCTCAGTTGTTGCCAATTCCTTCAGTTCCTTATAAAAAAGGGGGGCAGTGCTGCAAATATGTAGTGCAATAATTGGAAGGAGTGGGAATTCACAAGCAAGCCGAATTTGAAACATTTCAGCAGGAAGGAACAAAGAGTCAGCACTTCACTTAAATGGAAAGATCTAAAAAGCCAATGTACTTAATTTAGTTCAGAAAAAAAATCACACATGAAAGTACCTTAGATAAAGGCTTAGATTCCAATGCTAATAATTACAGTTTAATGAATGGAGTTCCATCGATACAATAGGATTATGCACCCTCTGCATTCCTGCTAGAGTCCCCTGCCCTCCCCAGAAAGCTGCACAACATCTGGAAGGCTCTACAGTCACATTAGACAACAGTTATACAACAATAGTTCAGCTAAATGCTGCATAACTTTGATTAGAACTTTACTCTTTTGCACCAAAATCCAAACTTCCTGTCTGAGCTATTCAACCATGCTACTGCTTATGAGATTTATGGACCCTGAACTGGCTAGTTGATTCTCAGTAGCAATGCTTAAGGCTGGCCAATTGCAACTCAGCCCTTCCCTGAGAAGCTAGATATGCAACACTATCTGAAGATTAGAAACTAGGAAACAGTCTGAAAACGAAATTCACAAATATTTTTACTTTTTTATATACAAAAAGTGAGTGAAAGCACTTCGTTTTCACTTTTTAAAAAAGCATACACAAAAAAGTCTGGCATATGTTTGTCAGTAAATGTTAGTTCCCTGTGTTTTTGCCACTAAATTGCTATGCCCTTTAAAAAATAAATTGCCTAACATTATTTGTGTAACCATTTAATGTCTCAATACTTTCAGAACTAATGTCAGTTTTCTGATAGGGCCACTTAAAAACTTAACCAGCTCACATAGACAAAGTGGTTTTAAATGCAGTTGAATTAGCCACACCATATGCTGAATCTACTCACAGAATACTACTGCACCTTTAGCAGTAAAAAAAAAATATTCACAAAAGATTTTATTGTGCAGGCTCTATATGAGTCATTCTTTCCCAATGTTTATAAGGATACATCATAAAGGGACATCTTAGTATTACTACTTCCTTGGTTCCTCATCAAAAATAAAATAAAATGCTGACCTAAAAAAATAACTCCGGTCATGCCAACCTCTTTCCTCTGAATAACAAGAGAGCCAGACAGATAAAATTGTGGAGACATTTTATAATTAAGCCAAGATAGCTATTTACAAATCTCTTACTTAGTGCCAACGTGAGATACCTATGGCTAAAGGAGGAAATACCCACAACCAAAAAAGAGGAAAGGAAAGAGGAAAAGAGGAAAGAAAGAATTGGACAGTGCATAGAAACAAAACATTTTATGAAAATGAAATCCTTTTTATTCTTTTGATTTTGAGTACCTGTGTCCAGAAACAGCAGCTCAGGCAGGCTTTCAACTTAATAAGAATTTGACTATGTGCTTCTCATTTTGGAAGGTACTCTTACTTGATTTGCAATGTCAATTGTGTTGTGATCTCCCACCTTTCTGTACCTAAGAGTAAACACAGGCTTATATTGTAAATATTTTGAATATTCCATCAAGAGTTCAGTATTTTGTTTCGATTTCTTAGTTTGCTTCTTAACTTTTGTTCTTTTGTTCTTTTATGCTTCAGTTATTAACCACCTTATATGAAAGACATACTAAAATCAGTTAAGTTTCATACAAAAAAAAGGCAGATGGTGATCAAAGAGGACATACAGTGGGCCTCTCTAGGAATGGAAAACCAAAACCTAACCATGAGCAATAAAGTTAATTCTCTCTGCTAGCTACCTGGGCATTTTATGTTAAAATGGAAAGGCAAACTATCTACATTAGTGCAAGCAGAAAAGTGAGGTGGGAGATTGCTATCCTTTCTGCAGTTGTACACAAGCAGAACATTTCTAAACACAAGACTGAAATGGCGAGGGCTTTAAAATTTAGAGCAAAGTAGTAAAATGACTAACCATGCTCAGGACAGGGTGGAAAAAGACAGATGGTGATTTTATGGGATAGTGATAGTTTGATCTACTGCTTTGCAAATGCAAGCATCTCTTCAACTTTGGAAATGCATAAAGGGTCACACAAATCCCACTGTAGTGTTCAACAGCTTTCTTTGTCTCAATGTATTGGTTTACAACAGGGGGTGGTGAGAATAATTATAAAGAATCCAGCAGTAGATGAAACTTATACTATGAAAGACGTTTTGCCTCTTTTTCATTTTTGCTGAAGTTGGCTACCAGCATCTTCTTTATAAAACTGTCACATGTGCACTCCATTGAAATTAATGAAGGTACTGTAGCCAGGGTAGATTGTTCTCAGGAAGAATAATGAGTCACAATTGTTTGCTTACCCTGAAGGAATCCCCAGTCTGTTCATTATTGATATAGGGACAGAGGCTCTGCGGTGCCTTGTGGGAAGCTTACAGTTAGTTTGCACCTTGAGCACTCAGGAAAGATTTGTACTTCATGCCAATGGCGAAAGCAGGTGTGACTGCTATCTCCATTGGCACTGTTGAACAGGACAATGACACCTCCTTCAAAATATGCAACTTTGCTTCATTATAACCCTCAGTGCACTTATGTTTTTTACCAGTATTGCAAGGGCTTGGAAATCTTAAAGACAACATTGGAAAGACAGAGAGAAATGCCTCATTCAAAAATTCTGAAACTCAGACAGCTTGTCCTTAGGTAACCTGGTACTAATCTGTTTAGGGCTGCATAGGTTATCACCTACACTTTGAATTGTGCCTTCAAATAAACTGATAGGGTGCCAAGCTGTTTTATCATGGGAGTTACATGCTTCCTGTAACTGGCCCTGGCAAGTAGTCTGGGCTGAAGCATTCTGTACCAGCTGTAGTTTCCAAATACAGTGGTACCTCAGGTTAAGTACGCTTCAGGTTAAGAACTCTGCTAAGAACAGAAATCGTGCTCTGGCGGCGCAGCAGCAGCAGGAGGTCCCATTAGCTAAAGTGGTGCTTCAGGTTAAGTACACTTCAGGTTAAGAACAGACCTCCGGAACGAATTAAGTACTTAACCAGAGGTACCACTGTACTCTTCAAAAGCTGTACAACATGCAGTGTGTTACCATAGTCCAAACTAGACCTGTCAGAAAAAGCCCATTTCAAGATGCAAGAGCCAGAAGCTACTAGAATTGCAAAATTTGTTAGCAGATGAAGCAGAAACAACTGGAATATTATTGTTTGACCTGAGATTTATAAATAGTCTTGATTTATTATCCTTCTGATCCTGCAAGGGCAGGCATACATGGACCTCCCTCCCTGCCACACAAACAACCATGCTTTGAAGTTGGGAGAATGTGCCTAGTCCAAGGCACCCTGTAAATTTCATGGCTAAGTGCCACTTTGAACCCAATTTTAATGTGATGCTACTGCACCACTCTTTGGTATAATTAACCTAGTTCCAGGGAAACTGAACAGGACAAAATAAAAAGGTTTCACTTAAAGCAGGGATGGATAACTTGTGGCCCTCCAGATGGTATAAGAGCCCTGCTGAATCAGGCCAAAGGCCCATCTAGGCCAACATCCTGTTACCAGATGCTTATGAGAAGCCCAGAAGCAGAACCCAAGTGCAACAGCACCCTCCCCAATTGTGATTCCCAACAAGTGGCATTCAGAGGCATTGATGCCTCCAGTAATGGAGGATAAACATAGCCTTGTCCTCCTTGTGGCTGGACTGCAGCTCCTGCCATTCCTTACCACTGATCATGCTCGCTGGAACTGATGAGAGTTGGAGTGTGATGACATCTGGAGAGCCACAGGTACCCACCTGATCACTGATTCAAATGTGTTTTCTAATAGACAAATCCTATGCATGTTTACTGTGAACTATGCCACAGTTATTTTATCAAAGTTTACTTCCAACTGTGCAAGCATAGGCCTGAAGCCTAAAATCATCTCAAAATGCATTATTATAGGAGCTGGGCAAAGTTTCTTAACTGAAAATGACTTTTAGATAAACTCAGTACTTGAAGGCTACAGGAGAAGGGAGCACCTGTATTTTCTGTCAGCTGTAAGTAAACTTGAATGATGAATGAGACATGGCCTCACATTTTCTTTCGTTTCAACATCATAAATTGGCAGCCACCACACATTTAATAACAATATTTTAAGTTATAATTATGAGGGCTGTAGTTCAATGTAAAAAACATGTCAAACAAAGTGCCTGAGGCTTCAGTCATTGCAGGGGGGGGAAATCACTGGTAAGCAATTTGCAAAACTTGATTTGCTTGAAAGAAACAATACATTTCTTATGGCAAGAACATTCTTCGTATTGACTGGCAAAATTGCCCTACAGCAAAGGTTTTCAACCTTTGGGGGCTCACAGCTCCCTTGACAAACTACATTCTGTCTGCGGCACCTCTGTGGGGCTCAGGAGTCCAGTTGTGTCACCCTTTGCCTGCAGAGCTGGCAGCCCCTCACCCCTTTTTGAACACCCTCCCTTGTGGAGTGTTCCCTCAGCCTCCTCTCCTCTCCTCTCCCCTCTCCTTGGGAGTCCTCTGGGCAGCCGAAGCTGCTGCCCCTGGTCTCTGAGTTGCCCCCCTACCCCCAAAGAGGTGCCTCTTTACACTGCCCCACAGGGGCTGGGAAGCACCCCCCCCCAGCCAGCTCCAGAGGCACCATTCGCCTGAGAAGCTTGTAGCAAGGGTTGCTGAAACAAACAGCTGTGCAAGCCTTAGGAGGCAGAAATGCGAGAGGGCATCAGAGGAGGGAGGTAAAGAAAGAGGGACAGAGGCCAGTGTTGCCCAAGGCACTCCTGACCATCATTCAAGGCACCCCAGGGTGTCATGTCACACCAGTTGAAAACCGCTGCCCTACATGTTTGCATCACTGTCAGATATACTCCTAAAAGCTTTATTAACATGATTCTGCCAAGCAAAAACTTGTATAATATTATGTTTTAAAAGATATGCATACTCCCTCTGTCTTGCATTAATCATGATGAAATAAACCAACTTAGCTGCTTTGCAAGAGGAAGTCAGGTAAGCCTGTTTTAACAATCCCATTCTGCTTGTTCATTTTCTTAAGAACAGGAGCTGAACAGTCAATAAAACTCATTGATAAGAGTTTTATTTTTTGAGATTCTTGTGGGGGGGATCAACAGGGTGCTTGTAAGTCAGAGGACGGGAACCTAAGGCCCATGGGCCGGTTCCAGCCCATGAGCTTCCTGGAACTGGCCCATGGCTGTTCCGTGAATCGGAATGGGGATTCCGTGCTTTTTTCCCCTCACGGTGCCATTTTTTCTCTCTCCACGGCTGCCGACTTCCCGGTCGGAAGAGTGCCGGAAATAGCTTGAGCGCAGGCGCGGGCACGCACACTCCAGCCCACCGAGAGGTCTGCCGGGGAGTGGACCGGACTGGCCTCAAAAAACGTTGCCGACCCCTGCTGTAAGTTAATAGAACTTTTGAACATGCAAAAGCCTGAAATGGAGTTGAAATTGTTATGTGAAATAAAGCTATGATATTGTGGGCTAACCAGCCTCATATACCGGTAGCCAACATGCTTAAGTCTTATTAATGTATGAAGGGGTTAATGTCATGGGGTAAGCTGTCTTGCCAGGCTTAGCTAGGCCACTCCTCCTCACCTTGGAAGGAAGGTAACCAAGCCTATTGCTGTACCTCAGTCAATCAGAGAAGCTCAACTTGTGAAGAGGTTTTGAGCTGGCTGCTACAGATCAAACTGCATGACTGTTACAAGCCATTCTTGTGTTCCTATACCAATAATTAAGGAACTTTCACGACTCTAAGTTTCATTGTCTGTGCAACTTTTTCCTGAATGCTGCATGGAAAAGTGAACGAATTTGATCTTTGGAGAGTTTGTAAGTAAACCATTTCTAATTTACAAACGTGGTCATTTTCTATTCTAAGGGAAGAGAGAAGTTTTGGCACTCATAAGGACATATTTTAAAGGTCCAGCAGCCTACATTTCCATGCTAGACTTTGCTGCATATTTCATTATTTTAAAATAAATATAAATAAATAGAATAGCAGAACAGTCACACTTATCCAAGGCATTTCTTAAAAGGCAGCATTAAATATTCAGCTAATGGTGCTTATATCCCATCAACCCATCATTGTTTACAAGTCATTCTTAAATGCCATTTCCCTGATTCAGCAAAGTGACTATGCCAAGTCTTTGACATGATTGCTGAGAACACATATAAGTGAAAACAGCAAGGGATGTAAACATAGATTAGAGACAAGTAGTGATGACCTGAGTGGAAGTTCTTAATGAAAATCTCTCCAAGGCACTAAATGCTGAATGAGCCAAGAAGCAGCACACAGCACCAGAGATACTGGCCTACATAATAAGATCAACTGCAATAAGATGTGATACGGGTTGCATCCAACTAAATCATTGCATGCACATAACTTCCACAAGTTCAACAAAACATCCCCTCCTTCTCCCCCTACAAATCTGCTCTGGGTGTTCTTCAACCCTCCGAAGCAGATTTAGGGCGCAAGAGGGAGGGGAAGTTCCATTGCACTCACGGAAATCCAACAAACAGTTGGATACCTCTGTTTGTTGACCTTAGTTCAATTTATATCACTGAAATCAATGGGAGTAAGGTCAACAGCTGTTTCAGTGGGATTGAGTTAACTATCTTACATGGATTCAAATGATTATTGTCTAGCAAGTGCAATTGATATATTCTGAAAGTAGTATTATTCAGAATATATATTTCTTTGCAAGATCCTGCATTTACAGCAAATGAAGTGGTTTTGTTGTTTCCTTTGCAAATCTACTTCAGCGTTCTAGTCAGTCATTCTACATAACATTCCCAGTCAGTAAATGAAAGTCAATTTATTTCCCTGCACAAAACTGTTGTTAAATTAAGTTGTCTTCTGTGCATGCGCAATGGCTGTCTCAAATGTATACACGTCAGCTGAACTGCAGCTTACGTTTTTAAATCAGATAGAAGCTGGTCCGAGGGAAAATGCATCAAACAGCAGTATTTCTCAAGTAACTACGGGATATATGGATTATTGCCAACATCATGTGCCTCAAAGCAACAGAAGTGGAAGCACAATGGATTTGGAGTCACAAGGTACACTGGGCTTTGTTATATTTGGGTGGAGTTAGATTTCCTATTACTTTTCTGCCTTGCTTAAGACAGTAAATGTTCTTGTCTAGACTGATATGTCCTTCAAGTCTTAAATGTCCCATTTTTCTTTTGCTACCAAAGTGACTGCATTCAGAATGTACGAGAGGGGCATATTTTTCCTGTTACTTGTGAATCAGGTACCTGTCAATGAACCTGCCTATTTTAGCTCTGCAGGGAATTGCTACACAGCAGTGAAAATAATGAAGTACAAAAGTCAACAGGAATAAAAAAAAAAAAAGGTCTAGCAACAAAACAGATAACATTTGAATTACAATGGACACATCCAAAACATTTGAAAAATGCAAGGTGCTTGTGAGTGACATGCAATTACCTATATTGCAAAACAGAAAGGCAGAAATAACACTCCTGTTGGCTTCCCACGCAACAGCATAGTGGGGAGGCAAAGCAACAGAGGTGCCACAACTCCACCCTCTGCAAGATCAAGGAAGAACCAAGGGAAAATATATAGGAGCAATGGCAGCGCTTACAAGGCCAAGGGCTATTCAGTCTGTTTCATCCTACTAAGTTTTCAACAAGCTGCCTTCACAACTGCTCTTCTTTTTCCAGGCAGCAAAACTACACTTTTTGGACTAGTAATTGATCATTCCTACCATCGGTTTAAAGGCGTTATTATTATTTTTTTACACAATGGAAGTGGGGGAGCAAGCAGTGGGATCTATAGTGAGCAAGCACTATTTAAAAGGTTTTCATAGGTGAGCTGGAGTTAGGAATAAGCAGTACATGTTTGTGGATGACCCCCCCCCTAAAAAAATAAAAATAAAATCTGCCGCCTCCTTGTTGCTGTTGCAATAGCTTGCCCTTAGCCTTTTAAGAAACAATAATGCTTGGCTTTCAGAACAAAATTGTGAAAAAGCAGTTTATCAAATAATAAATCCAAAGATGTATGCAAATTACACACCAGTATGGATGAATAATAGTGATGGGTTTTCCCCCTTCCTCCTGTAACTGATTTAAGAAAGAAAGAAAGGGAAGACTATCTCTTTGTTGAAACAAAAAAAAAATCCTGAAACACTTTTGAAAATGTGCTTTATTCTTTTGAGAAAGCACTTTGGAGCTTTTGTTCAATGTTTCATACATATAAGAAAGAATCAATCAAGTACCACTTCAAAATCTTGTTATAATGTTGTTGCCTGAATAAAGACAAGGGGGGAAGCATCTTTCAGTTTTCCTCAGCCTGATCTTAGGTTTTGTTTCTTATGCAAACATCCTCACCATATTTGAGGATTTCACACTGGCAGTACATTGGCAAAAAATAGCCAGCTGCAAATCAACTCTAATTACAGTGTGACCTGTTGCTAATTACTGTTTGTCTAACCCTACCGTTGTTCTTTCAATAAGAGTAAAATAGCATCCACTTCTCTCCCTGCAATATTTACAGTTTGTAATTGGTCATGCAGCATCAAACAAATCCAGCTACAAAATACAACACATAAAATCATTGCTTGGTTATGTTTTATTAAAAAAAAAAAGGAAAACAAACCCTTTGTATCTTGTATAAATGGGATGCCATAACTGGAGCTATGCTCACATAACTTATTACATACTCACTGAAAATGAGATATTGATTCGTATTTTTCCTTGCAAATAGTTCTATGATGTTAAGCAGCAGAGGGTCTTCAGCATTTTAAAAAGAGGCAGTACATGTATATAGTATGAGGACATTCATATGCCTAGTTTAATCTTTGTAGTTTTTAATGCTTAAACTATTCTGAAATAGTTTTCTGTTGTGCTATGTTACTGTGTTTATTATTGTATTTTCAGTATTTCCTGTAAGCTACTCAAATAATTCCAATAACACTGATGGGCAGGATATAAAGTTCTAGAAATCAATAAATACTATATAGAGCACACTACAAAGAAAATGAGGGGTGCTTCCAGCCAACCTGCTTATTAGCTATTCATCCTGATTTGTTTGCAGATATAGATAACTGCTATTTAATGAGTGTTTATTCCAATTTGTTTGCAAGGATGTTAGATGACAAAGCAATTGTATTCCCACACTCTCCATTGCATTTCCCCAACACCTTCCATATCATATAAAGTTCAGTCTTCTGGGGAAGTGGGTTTGTTGTGCCACCAAGCTACTATAATTGCTGAGCCTGGATTTGCCAGTATGTGACTGGGGACTCAGCTACATTGGTGAAAACATTTTTTTAAAATATAAATGCATTATAACATTGTGACACCAGATGGTGCTGTAGAGCTGAAATTGGAACTCTATTGAATTTTTCATTGTGAGCTTTGAAATGTTTTTTTCAGAACGTTTTCAGAGCGGTTTTTTTTATAGCTATGTAGATGCAGCCTGAATCCTATCGCAAAATAGGTAATGTCTGGAAGTGTCCTAGATCTTCATAGCTATTACACAAAAGACTCCCATTTATCCAAAGAGGGGGCAAGAATATCAGTTTTTATTCAATAAACTGGATGTATGGAAAAAATCAAGTCTGTGTTGTTTCAAATGGCAACTTGGTTTTATCAAGTCCTCCAAATGTGCCTTAAATGAAAATTATTTAGCCACAAACAATTCACATCACAGAACAATATTGCTGCCTCTCACACTCCATTTCCAAGCAGGCATTATAAGCCTAGTAATGTATTATCTTAATGAATTATTTCCTACCCATAAAATTCCTTTCTTCCCTGGGTGATTTCATGTTGTAATGGCCATATTCACTAGGCAACAATTACTGCAGCTTGCCTTTGTTGTCATGGCAGAATGTATGCTCACTGCAGAGCATGAAAACAAAACAGCTTTAACAAAAACGTTCTGAAAATATATATATAGGCGAACCAGGACCAGTGATAAGATATGTAGACAAGGGACAGAAATGTGTTTGGAAAACATCTTGGCACCAACCATGAGTGTCACACACATTCCAAGGTAAGATGGCTGTCTCAGACAAGGGATTGGGGAAGTTAGAGCTGTGAAAGCCATGTGGCCTACTCTGTGCATCCCCCTAAGCCAGTGATGGCTAACCTTGACACTCCAGATGTTTTGGAACTACAACTCCCATCATCCCTAGCTAACAGGACCAGTGGTCAGGGATGATGGGAGTTGTAGTCCCAAAACATCTGGAGTGTCAAGGTTAGCCATCACTGCCCTAAGCTAACCTGCTGCCCTAAGATAACAAATAAATAAATAATAATTTTATTTATTTATTTATACATACATACATACATACATACATACATACATACATACATACCCCGCCCATCTGGCTGGGTTTCCCCAGCCACTCCCCAAGATATGGTGAAAATCTTTTCCCATTGCCACTGTTGAAGTAAAATTCAATTGCCAATTTGGCTGGGGTTTTGTACATTGTGGGGACGGGTTGCCACCTTGTCCTTTGTCTCAGGCATCAAAATGTTTTAGACCGGCCCTGAAGATCATCCAATTCCCATTTAGAAATAACCAACTACAAAGCACTTTGGTTGTTTAGACAGGCCCTTATAAGCTCTTCACAGGACAATGGCATTCTGACATGCCATCTAGTAGAGCAGTTGCAAATTTCTAAAACCCAAGGAAAGGTTGAATTCCACCAAAGCTGATGGTCCCCTGGATCAGAACTGGTTTGTTTTTACAATGTAGGAGTAAAGAGGAAGAGGGAAGAACCTAGTTTTGTCACAACATAATCATCATAAGAGAGAGAAAACTTGAGATAAGACAACAGAAAACTAGTTAATGGAAGGCAAGTAATTTGTTGACTCACTCTTTACTTATTTTTGAGTCTTCCTGTACAAAACTGTTCTCAAATTCAGATGCCTTAAAACACTTTAGAATTTATTTCACTGCATATAACAAAGAGGCCAGAGTGAAGATCTATTAAAATGCTTTTAGATTTTAAGCACTAAGCTAGTTTGATTTAATAAAGTCTTTAGTATGAGATCTCAGATGCAATATTATTTTATAGGGAATTTCTAATAAGCCCCATGATAATTTTATTCTTGATGTTCTGTAAGAAAAATAGCTGCAGCAAATTTCATTTTGGCAACTGCACTTAGTTCAACTGAGTTGCTTACATTGCTGAAAGCTGTATTCTGTTTTTCTTCATAAGTCTGTGTTGTCAACTCGGTACAGAGTTAAGTGCACACGTGGTAGCACACGTCTTTCAGACAAGTCTGTAAAGTTTGGTCTCATGATGCAGCTCATCAGGAGTC
Source organism: Darevskia mixta (assembly GCA_034641385.1). Classification (NCBI taxonomy): domain Eukaryota; kingdom Metazoa; phylum Chordata; class Lepidosauria; order Squamata; family Lacertidae; genus Darevskia; species Darevskia mixta. Next base: position 1,250,725 of record JAWWNH010000074.1, on the reverse strand, counting down.
ACTCAGCTGTCCCACAAACTTCTCCAGTGTCCTTTCGCTGAGAAGCAAAGGTAGCATGCCATTGCAGATATTCTATAATGGTTCCAAAAAGTGGGGCTTGAACACAAGGTGAAGAAGGAATGGACATGAAAATCCTGTGCCTGTATTCCCCTACATGCATTCAGCAGAGACCAAAAGCTGCTTCACACAGATGTTTCCCTTCACAGAGAAAGCGTACCTATAAGGAAAATGGTATACATGGATTGTAAAGCAAAACAGAAATTTCATGGCATTCACGAAGGGCAACTTACACAGGTTTTTCTTTAAGGACAATGTATCCCCAAAGAAAAATACTGTTTGTGAAAGGGTACCCAGAAACAAAATAAGTCCATGAACAAACACAGCTGCTTGTGTTTTGCCCCCCATGCAAATGACAGCTTTAGTCTTACTTTTGATGTTGGGTGCACTGGACAAGTATGAAGACCACTAATCTCAGAGGAAAGAATGAACATAACACAATATTGTTAGATTTTCTTGTTCTCTGCTGAAATAAAGACTGGGCTTCCTTTCTAAGGTACGATGAAGCAATACTACAGAATTATATGAAAGGTAAAGGTAAAGGACCCCTGGACGGTTAAGTCCAGTCAAAGGCGACTATTGCAGCGCTCATCTCGCTTTCAGGCAGAGGGAGCCAGCGTTTGTTCACAGACAGTTTTTCGGGTCATGTGGCCAGCATAACTAAATCGCTACTGGTGCACAGAGGACCATGATGAGTGCCAGAGCACACGGAAGCGCCATTTACCTTCCCGCTGCAGCGGTACCTATTTATCTACTTGCACTGGCATGCTTTTGAACTGCTAGGTTGGCAGGAGCTGGGACAGAGCAATGGGAGCTCACCCCGTCGTGGGGATGCGAACCTTCCGATCAGCAAGCCCAAGAGGCTCAGTGGTTTAGACCACAGCGTGACCCGCGACCCTAATATAATATAATATAATATAATAATATATCTATTCACCTTATCCTGCTCTGGTTGATGGTGAATTGTAAAAACCTCTTCAGCTCCATTAACTCAATTTATTTCCTCATGTTAACACAATGTGACTAAGATCACTAAAGAGTAAGGGTACCTATAGGTCAAGTGCTTAAAGTCCAATACATGACTAAGAAGTTTACAGATTCCCACAGGGGGAGTAAGTGCTAAATGCACAATCAAGCCTAAACTATCAACTTCAAGAGATATAATGGTGAGCACTGTGTAAAAGACACTGAGACACTTCACATATGCAGAGGAATGAGCAAATGTACAAATGTCTTGACTAAAACTGAAGATGAGGAAAGTAGTGGTTTAAGGAGAATAGTGCTCCAATCATTAAAATCTTGAGCAGGGGTGAGGAACATGTGCCCTACCAGATGTTTCTGGATTACTTCCCATTAATCCTGATCATTGGTCATGTTGGCTGTTGCTGATGGAAGTGGGAGTCCAATGAAAGTCTAGAAGATTACAGGTCCCCTACTCCTGATCTAGCAGCTTCACCTGGATAGGTAAAGGTAAAGGGACCCCTGACCATTAGGTCCAGTCGTGTCCGACTCTGGGGTTGCGGTGCTCATCTCGCTTTATTGGCCGAGAGCCGGCGTACAGCTTGCGGGCCATGTGGCCAGCATGACAAAGCCGCTTCTGGCGAACCAGAGCAGCGCACGGAAACACCGTTTACCTTCCCGCCAGAGCGGTTCCTATTTATCTACTTGCACTTTGACGTGCTTTCAAACTGCTAGGTTGACAGGAGCTGGGACCGAGCAACAGGAGCTCACCCCATCGCAGGGATTTGAACAGCCGACCTTCTGATCAGCAAGCCCTAGGCTCAGTGGTTTAACCCACAGCACCACCTGGGTCCCTTTCACCTGGATAGTTGCTGCTAAAAACTGAAGTAATGGCACTTGGATGTTTCAGGAAACGCATAGCTAATTCTGCCAAAATAACAGATATCCAGTCTGCTCTAGTGATGACTAGGTAATGCTGCCAAGGTTTGTAATTATATGATTCAGAACAAGCATTTGTCTTACATGCATGGAACTCATCTGAATTGTATTAGGAGGCAGAAGGCAACTGCCAGAAGCAACCCCCCCCCAACAGAACCCCTTTTTCTAGAAGGGTTCAGCAGCTTCTCTTCCATTATGCTCAGATGTATAGAATTTTAGGCCATCTGCATTTAATTGCTCTCTTGCATTAGTCTTTTACATTTTGCTTTTTCATATTCTCATTTTGCTTTTCGATTCCTTTGAACCTCTCTCACACACCTCTCTAAACTAGCAAAAATTGCATCTTCACTCATTTTTTAGATTCAGCACATACCATGTAAATAGCTATGATGAACAAAAGAAAAAGAGCTGGAGACCAAGGCAATGTGTGCAAATCTTGCTCGCACCCCTACAAGTGTATTCTGTAAACACATGAACTGCATTTATACTGCACTTACCTCTCCACAGGCAGCATAACAACTAAACTTCAAAGCTATGTACACTTGTTAGGGAGCAAGTTCATTGACTGCAGTGGAATTTACTCCAAAGTAAAAACATGTTTTGAATCACACTCTCTTATTTTGCATGTGGGTGCATAGAGCAGGACCACATGCAGGCCAGTTTGAGTTATTCATACAAATTGCCAGACTTATACTCTGCTGCCTCCACTTTTCCTTTTCTTTTGTATTTGCCATTGCAATTTTCAGACATGGCTGCTACCATATTTATTTTCTTTAAAACAGCTACATTAATGCACTGTGGGTACGCATTATATGTGGAGCATAAGCAATTCAAAAATGGTGACAACAATAAGGACCAGGGAGCAGTTGAGATGGGTCAGAGGACAGTGGAACTAAACCTAGAGATCAAAGTGTGCTAGAAGGGTTGAGAAACCAAATCCCCCCCCCCAAAAAAAATAAACCAACAACAGGCATTGCAAAGGACAATGTAATTATTGGTCTTTTGATCGACAAAAAGGATTAGATGGTGTATTGCCTCATAACAAAACTGCAATATTACAAGTGCATTATGGGCTTTCAGTCTAGCATCCCGATTCATTATCTGTTTACTCCACCATAATTCAAATGAATCCAATTGACAAATCTAGTAAAATAAAAATAAAAAATCCAGTCCTCCTGCTTAAAAATCCATTAGAAAGAACAAAACAATGCTCGCTGCATCTTCTCTTTCCTCATGAGAACTCAAAAGGTAAAGTACGAAGTGTTTTAGCTAAAAAGTCAAAGGTTGGTAGGTTTTGAGCTGCACAAATCTCAGGACAGAGGAACGGGCAAAGCTCAATTCAGATCTGAAAACTTGACATTCTTATAGTCAATGTAAAATGGTTAGATCGATGTCTCCATCAAGATGGAATTATCTTTTAGCTTAATGAGAAAAGTTTAATGCTCCCTCCTCAGTGAAAGTGAGGTAGTTCACACAGACAATACTGACTCCATACAATGAGTTCCAGGCATGCCCCAGGAATACGACCTGTTACAAGATTTAGGGTTCTCTCGTAGCAGGTTTCTTTATGCTGGTGACTGCCATGGAAGGAGATGGCATGCCAGGTCCTTGCAGCAAATATCATGTCCACACCAGATTCTAAATCCTCAAACAGAGAACACTGTTTGCTTGCCTCTCAGTGGATAAACGTGCAGGAACATTTTATTTAACAGGAAAATCTGCTAAGTTTTCCAGTAATTAATTTGTAAAGCTAAATTTAACTTGGGAATGATCCAAGTCACATTTGATTCCTAAAATATTTAACTCGGTGTTTTTAAATATGTGTTGGATTAACATAACCCAGTTACAATGGGCCTAACTCCAACTCCAAAACCCCAAACAGCCAGCCATAATAAAGAGACAAATTAAGTAATCACCCCTCTTCCTCCACCCCCCAAATCCCATTCTCAGGCTTCTTTGGGACAGCTTGTTAGGAACATAGGCCAAACTGAGCGTTTTCAGTATCATCAACAAACCATCAATGTAACAAACTGGCTTACAAATATGGTTATCAGGGAAGCAGGGAAAACAGTTGTGTTTTATTTACTCCCTGCCGATGACAACCTATTACCTCACTTTTCCAGATTCACCATTAACCCTGCTCCCATCTCAGATGTCATTGTAACATTCTATACTGTGAGCAGCACCTTAGCTGGCAAAAGGTCTGGGTTATTCAAAAGTTTGGTAAGTTAACAAACCTTTTGTGTTTATCAATTGCCCCCCCCCACAATGTTTTATCTTTTCAAACATTTAGGTGTTACTTGTGCAGATAAGTATATGGAACAAGTATACAATATTTCTTTGCATGCCTTGCTCATCACTTAAGCAATTACAACTTGCACTCACTTTACATATCTACTCACAACCTTATGGTGGTGGTGGTGGAGAAAGAAAGAAAGAAAGAAAGAAAGAAAGAAAGAAAGAAAGAAAGAAAGAAAGAAAGAAAGAAAGAAAGAAAGAAAGAAAGAAAGAAAGAAAGAGGTAAAACCCCAATCCCACCTTCCCATTTATTTATTTCCCCCCACCCACCCATTTTTCCTTGCTTACCAGGGCTCTGGGAAGGAGGCAAGGAGGCGTGAGAGGGCATTCCAGAACCCTCCCACAACTTCCCCAGAGCCTGATAAGCAGCCTTCTGCCGTGCATGTGGTTCTGAGGGCTCCTGATGTTGCACAACTTTGCCTTTGCACACAGACCCCCGGAACCGAACCCTCGTGTGAGTGGCTGGGTCCACTGCATTGCCCTCATGTTTCATATATTCAGCAGCTGGAATATGTTATCAAGCGGGTCAGATAAACAACACACCTTTCTAATTAATTTTACAACTTAGTTGCCTTTAACAAAGGTCCAGTCTTCACTTCTAGAAGTTACAGTAATTCAAGGGCACTATAAATCTTCTGTCACCATAAAATAAATTGTTGAGGAGCATATGGCCTATACAGAAGGTACAACAATGGCCCATTAAAATAAATAAATACTAAACACCGCTGCAGCTGTTTGGCAGTGTTCACCTTTAAAAAAAAAAAAAAAACTTCTCGTGACTGAACTCACTGCTGATCTGCCCACTCAAGAGAACACCTAAGACATCATGCAACCTTCCTTATTAAAACATCTCTTACTGGTTGGCAAAGGTGTATCACTGATAGTGAAAGTTTTTATGTGATCACCATATGCCCATTTTTGAGGAACTAAAAAAAGAAAACCATTCTTAGTGCTATAAAAGATTACCTAAACAAATATTTCCTGGTACTGCAGTTTGAAAGGTTCTTCAAAGGTAGACTGGAGTTGTGAAAGAACAATGACAAAGAATGCTGGGTTCTGTGTTAACATTTCATTAGTTTGGCTCAGAGTTTCCCAAACTTGGGTCTCCAGGTGTGTTTGGACTACAGTTCCCATCATCCCTGACCACTGGTCCTGCTAGCTAGGGATGGTGGGAGTTGTAATCCAAAAACAGCTGGAGACCCAAGTTTGGGAAACCCCAATTTGGCTGTAATTGCATTATGTTATTGTTTAGCTGTGTCCGACTCTTCATGACCCCATGGACCAGAGATAGTGGTAAAGTACATGAAACTGTCCAACTAATGTGCGGCCATTTCTTTTGAATTAAAACAGTCCTTCTAGAACAGGTGTGGGGAAGCTTTGGTCCTCCACATGTTGCTGAACTACAGCTCCCATCATTCTTGGCCATGCTTGCTGGGGCTGATAGGAACTATATTTCAGCAACACCTGGAGGACCAAAGGTTCCTCACACCTGTTCTAGAGAATGTGCAATCAAATTGCTCAGTGGCCAGTGATCTAAAAAGAGGAACTATGACATCCCATGTTCACAAGTGTAGAAAATATGCCACTATCAAGTGGCATGTATTATACACTAGTGTAAGTACATATGTCATCAATTACCTTTGCTAAAAGGAATTTATGCTGTAGAAACAACCGGACTCCTTACAACTCACATGGAAGCAATTTTCTTATAATTCAGTAAGCTTACTAGGTTTTGGAGCGGGGGAGTCAAATACAGCTTGGCAAAGGCTTTAAATCATGCTGTTGAGGAAAGAGACAGATTGACACATTTGTTTGTAAAATGTCAAATGTATCAATGGAACTTGCAAGGTTTTGCATTAGAATCACAGAATTTGAGAGTTGGAAGGGACCACCACGTGTCATTTAGTCCAACCCCCTGCAATGTAGGAATCTCAACATAGCTTCTCCCCTGCACGAGTTTGTTGGTGTATTCTTAGCATTCCCCTATGACTGAAGCATTTCCCACACTCCATATATTTAAATGGTTTATCCCCTGTGTAGAAAGAGTCCCTTTACCCAAAAACTAACAATTCAGGTGACCAGCATGAGTTTCAAGTAACTGAGTACTACCTACACTAATTGACAGTGGTTCTCCTAGTCATTGTATTTCCTAGTGTTGCTACCAAATATGCTTTTTGCTGAAGATGCAGATAAGATTTTATGGCAAAGATTCAATGTTCAAAGCACACTATTCAACAGTTATGGCTAAACTTAATTGACACAAAAAATATACTTTGCTTGGATTAACTATTGACCAGTTGTATACATGGTAAGAAATAAGAAAAAAAATGACATTTTCAAAGGGGGAAAAAAGGCAATGTTTCTCAGCTTCATGGCTGAGTGGGGATTTGAACCCTGTTCTCCCAGGTCCAAGTCCAACACTCTAACCATTACGCCACACTGGATTTGATTTGGGAACCTGGGTTGAAGAGGTGCAGCTGAACAATGAGTTGTAAAAGGTCTATTTCCTACACAGCTAGATACACAATACGAGGACCCTGCTGCATAGGAACAGTCCTCCTCTATCCAACAGCGAAGGACAGAGGGGAGAGACTGATCTTGCTGGGTGTCATATCACCCCTCTATCACTGTCACTGGAACCAGATGCTTCTGGCACAATGCCTCTGACTCACTAGCTACTGCCCGGAATATGTCTCAGAAATGTTCTTCCATTTGATTCAGTACCAACAATATTGCAGAGCATCCTGTACATGATACTATTTTTTGCTTCATGTTTCGACTTCCATGAAGAATGATAATCAGTGTGCCCGGTGTTTGTCATTTTTCTTCTGGGAGGACCCTTAGCTGCTTGGTGTGTTTTTGTAAAAACTTGCTTTTTTTCTTCTGACTTTACCTAAACATGTTCTTCTGAGTCAAGCCCTTGGCGTCTCCCTTGGGTTTTCTTATTTTAGGCTCCTCTGCCTGATTTCTAATAAATAATAATAATAATAATAATAATAATAATATAATAGTAATAATACAAAAAACAAAAGATGTAATGTCCTGGGGATTTTGAAATGCTTTGCAGCTTGCTAAAGAGATGACTTGCTAAAGAGATGACTTTAGTTAGATGACTTTAAAAGATAGCTAAAGCTTAAGTGAACAGGGGAGGGGTAACAAAACCCTTAAACAAATTACAAGTGCTTCTTCCTGTACACAGACAACTACTGAGAGAGACGCTGGCTTTAAAATGTAACACTTAAGGAGCCTATTATTAGTTATTTGCCAAGTTATTTTAAGAACTCTACAGAAGACTGTCTCAAACATTTGTCTCTAGTCGGAGCATAGTAGTCAAGGAACTATTACATCAGACAGGAGTGTTGAAAGGTGAACTGTACCTTTTAAAAAAGCTGAATGCAGTAGTTGAAATAAGATTACCAGAAGTAGTTACCTGTATATGCTGGATTTTCATATTGTATGTACTTGTAGTCCAGCTCAGCTCCCATCACTACCTTGCAGGCCACCACTGCTGCCACGAGACCTTGCAGGCTGCCGCTGCTACTTCTGCCCCCTCTCCCTTCACTGCTACGAGGACTCACAAGCCGCTACTGATTGTGCCGCCACCACCACCACCAGGCCTTGCAGGTTGTCACTGCAGCTACCGATACATATCACAGTAACGGCAAACTGTTTCTGCCACTGCTGCTTCTGCCTCCTAGAAGGCCTGCTTGCAGTCTGGCAGTCCCAGATTATTTGTATTTACTATGACTTTATCACCATACTTTGGATTGTCCTGAATACCACCATTTGGTAGCCAAGCCCAAAACCAAAAGTCCTGTTGGGATGCATTATGGACTGCTGATGAAACTGAGTGTGTGTTGATTGATAATATTTTTATTTATCTGTTTTAGACCCCTAAGCAGTAGCAGTTGCCAGGACATTGTCCTGCTCGCCTCTGTATAGTTACATCCGTATTTCAGACATTGTGGTAGATTGCAGTGTTTAGCTGGTGATTTTGCGAGCTTTAGCTGGTGATAACATTGCAACGTTTAGCTGGTGAGTTACCGCAATGTTGAAAACCAGATATTGCCTAACCCTTATACACATTGTGATTCTCAATATATTGCTAGCTCTAATTTTATGAAACAATTATCATGATGTGGACTTCAAACTGGTTTTGGACTATATGTTGCCCAGCGCCAATACGTATACATGCAGAAATACACAAAACATTGCCATCTTTCAATAGCTGTATCATTGGTCTTCAACTAGTGGATCTGGATCCAGAAGTGGGCCATGGCCTGATCCAAGGAGGGTCGTAACAGAAGCACTACCACTGTGTGGTTAGAATGTTGTTGTTGTTGTTGTTGTTGTTGTTGTTGTTGTTGTTGTTGTCGTAGTCGTCGTTGTACAAAACTTTAAGATAAACCTCAGCTTCTCAAAGCACTTTTACACAACTTCCAGTTCAAAGGAAATGTTTAGGGTTAATTCCATTACTTCTGAGCAGAAAAATGTTGATGCAGCGTTAATGATTGTATCCAATGTAAAGCAATGATATCATCACAGCTTAATAAAAAAAAACCTGGGCATATTCCATAGCAATGACATTGAACATGTGTTTCTGTTGGCTAGTTGTTTTGATAATTCTGGAACAAAAATATTTCAGTCAGTTAGATTACTAAATAAAGATCAGAAGAACTCAAATCACTGAGGTAATACACAAGGACAACATTTACAGAACACTCAAGCTAAGTCTACATGTTTGCTGAAACGGATGTCAGCAATTGCAGAAGTACATCACTGAACAAATTATATAAACAATCTATTAAGTTACCTGGACTTAAGTATAATTAACTATGTATACTTGCTGCTTTAATACTACTCTTTGGAGAGCTGGAATTCATTTATGGCAAGTCTTTATGTTGTTGTGGTTTGTTTGTTTTTTAAATCACTTTCTTTAAAAAGCCCTCCATTTTCAGACAAAATACTCTAAAAGGCAATTTATGTTGTTCTTAGTTGCTAAAAGAGAACAGTTTTAAAGGAAGTTTTAAACAGTTTTAAAAGAGAACAGTGAAAAGGAATACGATTACACCCAGCTTATACCCATATGGAGAGGGATGCATGTAGCCACCCAGAGCCACTTGTCTCGTCTTGGGAAATACAGTATTTTTCCAAGTATAAGATTATGTATTTCCTTAAGAAAGAATTGGCAAAAATTGCAGGTCATCCTATACATGTGTAGCAGGGTGGCGGACAATTTGCCTTTGCAGTCTGTAGAGCGATTGGCGGTGGTGCCCCCCCCAAAAAAGCTCAACAACTCTAGGCAACCTCCCTCCCAAAAAATTGTACAACTTTGGTCAATTTCCCTCAGAAATTTTTTTGTTGCGGTCCCAAAAAATAGGGCTTGTCTTATACATGGAGGTGTGTTATACACGGAAAAAATACAGTAAGTGTTGAAGTGAATTATGCATTGCCATGCTGGTTTTAAAAGTTTCCAAACTGATGTTACTGTATACTTTTATTGTTGTGATCTGCCCTGGAACCACTTTGGCAATGCCAAATAGGATTCAAATAAAATAAAAGCAAATGTGTAGAACCAGACAGAAGCCCAAGTGTGCTAATGTCACACAACTAATGTTATGCCCTGAAGATGGAAAGGTTTAATACAATGGTCTATGGAATAATGTTGCTTATTTTGATAGTTTACCTTTAATTCTTTAGATATTATGACAAATAAATAGAAGGTCAACCAAACAGCCATCTGTACTGCTTCCTAGTTCAAACTCTGCATTCCAGTTTACCACCTGCTTGTAACACAAGGCCATTGTGGTTATCTTTATTTATCTAGTTTCAGCTATAAAGTTGTGCAGGAACTTTCAGGAACTCTCCCTTCAGTCATTAGCATTGGGAGGGGTGTCAATTCTTCCTTCAATTCTAAATTATTTAGGCTGGTTGGTTTACTAACATCATATGAGGAGACTAGTTTAACTGGATATTCAGGACACATTCAAACCTAGGAAGTGGGAAACCTAGGAAGTGGGAGGTTCATAACACCCACTCAATATTGTCATGCAATAAACTGGGACAAAATTAAATTAGTGTATTCAAATTTAAAAATACACTTACTTTTTATTTGTTATTTTCTGCTCTTTTCTAGTTCCACCAAGCGCAGGGGAACAGTCAGACTCAGAAATTGAGCCAAGTGAGAGAGAGGCCGGCTCTGCAGATGAAAGCTGGCTGATAGAGATGGGAAGGGGGGCGGCCAAGCTCCCCTTCACGAAGAAGTCACAGACACAGATAGCTCTCAAGCAGGGGGAGAGTTAGAAGGCAGTCAGAGGGTTACTAGGCAACCAGCAGAGAGGCAGAGGATGAAGTCTGTGGCTAGTGGAAGTGGGGAAGGGGGAGTCCAACCTCTCAGCCCCTGTTCTCGGAGACTGGACAAGGCCGGAGTGCAATGGAAGGGCAAGAGGGGAAGGGTAGGAATCTGGCGTCCTTCCTACTGTGAGAGGGGCGGAGATTCAGACTGACCAACTCCCTCAATGGGAGCAGGCTAGAAGCCACACTCTCAATGTGTTTTTGTAAATAAAAGTACCATAAAACCGCCGGAGAGTCATTAATTCTTATCGAGGCTTGCTTGCCTGCCTGAGATCATTACATTTTTATTATTTCATTCATCTTTTTTAATGTATGGTTTTGCAAACAATGAACATTGAAATGTCACACACAAGCAATTATTTTAACTGTGAACAACCTGATTTTTAAATCCATAAATACAAATACAGTACCGTGAATTGATATGTAATTCTAAACATTGTTTTGCACATGCCTTTCAGAACTGCTTGAATCTAATGACCAGTGATCTTTCTCACATCAGCAATCTGATGACAAGCTTGTTAACCTGTTTTTTAAAAAAGTTTTTAAAAGCCTCTCTCACAAATGCGTATAACTGCAAGGCAGCAGAGGTTTAGGATCAAAGTTTTCCTTCTCCCATATGGACTACCTTCCAGTTTGATGAGCCTCATCTGCCTCTCAATGCCCTCTACAGCTGGTGCAGAAACCGCCTTCTTGACCATTGGGCCCACTATTGGCCTCGTCTGCTCAATCTGTTGGAGCCTGTCTTCACATGCAGGGGAATGCCTATCTCACCAAGAGTTTTAACCCATAAGCTACCCTCACCTAGTTTAGCCAGTCAGTTGAAACCATTTCTTGGGGTGTGGCCTCTGTTGCATGCTGACAGCTTCTAGGAGCCACAGGTGAGAGCTGAGTGCAGGGTAGGGACCAAAAGTGAAGGAGCATGACATGTCATCCACCAGAGGTACTACTGTACTCCTCCCTGAACCCCCATATATAAATATAAATAAAATAAATAAATAAATAAAGAATATCATGAATCTAGAACCCATACCATAAAAATATTAATTCATTCACATATTCTCTATACCCCCCCCCCAAGCTAATTTCCCTTCAGAGACTGCCCGATATGAACCATCAACCTTACCACATAAATCTCAGGGGAGGAACAGAGTTAACCTCTTTTTGGTACAACTGCTATTACATTTACATCACAATATATAACAGTGCAAGTGCCATGAGGTCATACTAGGAATTGCTTGAAGTATCCATTAGTATTACTTCCTTGATCCTCTTTCTAAACGGCTTAAGAGTTAGAACAGTGATATAAATAGTAAGCTTGGTAACATTTATTTTGCACTCATCTTTACCAACTTCATCAATATCCATGCACTCATCTATTGGCTAACTCCCCCCGGCCTTAATAATATGACATCATTATACTTGCATATGTTTGCATGCTGTGTAGGTAAAAACCCAAAATTAAGCAAACGGGCTTGCTCAAGGAAAGAGACAGACTCCAGATTCCTGTCTGTTTCCTTGTCTCTTGTTTTAATTATGACCCTAGTAATTGCTGATGTTTTATTTCATTACATGTAAACAGGACTGTTGACACTGAAAGGTAATTTTTAACATAAGCCATAACAGAGATGAAGGAAGAGGAGAAATGATACCATGAGAAAATGCAGCAGATCTGTGCTGTAGGGGTCATAGCCTTTCTACACACAACAGTTCACATTTTTTGGTCACAAGCACAAGAAGAATGCTTTATGCCTCAGGGCTTATTGGGTACATGAACAGTATATTCAGGACATCAACAGTGTAACAAAAACCTTATGAAACCTCTATGAACATTTTCGTACTGCTGAGAAAGACAGTACTAAAAGATGGTTACTGGTCATTTTCCCCTCTTACTTTTTCAGAACAATTGATCTCTCTTGCTGTTACACATACTTTGTTCCCATGGAAACTGAAGCCCTTCTGCACTACACATTTAAAGCAGTACCATACCACTTTAAATAGCCATTGCTTTCTCCCAAAGAATCCTGGGAAGTAAGGTTTGTTAAAAGTGCCCAGAGTTGTCCCACCACAGAACTACAATTCCCAGAGTTTCATGGTTAGGCCTGTAATTTCAACATGGGCTATGCAAAATTATTTCGGTGAAGGAAAAACCTCAAAGAAAATTGAAACATGCAATAACTGTCTTAAACCAGGATTGTATCTTATCATTGTGACCCTTAATTTAAATGCAGCAGCATGGGCGTTCCATGCTGTTGGTGCCTGCACTGCCAATACTATACCTGCCCAAGTACTAGGAATTGATAATCCTCTGAAACTGGTGAACTAAAACATTAAAGGGAGAGACCCTCATTTCCTGGAACATCTAGGAAAACAGCCACCAAAAAAAAAAAAACCCTTCAGAGAGTTCTACATATAAAAATGATGAAGGGAACATGCTTCCTCCATCCCATGCTCCTGAGAACTTCCCCAAATCCTCAGATACAGAGGATTCCGCCACAGAGTCAACTTTAGCTCATTCACTGCCAGAATAGACCCAGAAGCTACAGAAGACATACCAATCTCAACAGAGTGAATCTCTCAGATTCAAGAGCATTGCCACCAAAAGGTGCTCTCTTCCATGGTAGGCAGTACTTCAGAACAATGTTGTTGGGTTCCGATTAATGCTGTACCAACATTTCATTTCTATGCTTTGACCTGGACCCTGCTAGTTAGCTTTAGCAGCCATGCACTGCCCCAGGATCTGATGTTCATCTTATACAACAGCAATAGTTGCATCTGAGAGCATGAAGATGTCTGTGCCTGCCAGCCAAATTGAGCAACCTACACTTCCAGGTACTCCAATCATCACACTTCAGCACACTTCAATCACAACCCAAATGCCATTCCTGATTTAAGAATACATTAAGCTTCTCCACAACCTGTGCTGAACCTGTGGGAGCTGACAATACAAACAGGCTATCCAGGCAATGCTCCTCTGCTGCTCAACCAGTAATTTCATTACACCAAATTCTCTGGACAGGACAGCAACCCCTTAATTCCCCCTTAATTCAACCCCTTAATTCAAAAGCCAGCCTAGTTTTCTCCCTCACATCTTAGCTATCCTGTGTGCTATGACGACTTTATCCAAGATACAGGTTTTTTCGAAGCACGTACTCCTTCCAGACCTTCAGTTCTATTATAGTACTTTCTCCAACAAAACATTTTTGATGATTTGTCCATCACAACAGCAAGAGTGACTTATCCACTTTCCCATTTCCATTTTTTTCTTCCTCTAGCACATATTATCTCAATGAAAGTGAATGAACCATCAACAATCAGGACAAATGGATACTGTGTTTTCCTGAAGGCACCTGATACCTTATGAACCTGTGAAGCAATTGCATTCTTAAGAAGATGGCATTGTCCTTTTAAGACTGCTTATATATTACATGCTAGTAAATCCAATTTGACAACAACCCTGGGGTATTTTGAGCTACATACAGGATTGGAATGCAAGTTTTGTTTTGCTATTAACGTCAGTAGCATGCAGTATACCTTCTTTAAGGAAACCACACATCTTAGAACAGGTATCTTCTGGAGGTAACTACACATTACATTGAACTCCCATGTCCTTCTCAGTTTCACAGTACCAGGGAAATAGTTCAGCAACTTTGCACTTATAGTTTAACAACTAACAAAAGTGATCTGAAGGAAAATGGGCACACCTTAAAAAAATGATTGATTTAATTTATTGGCTGCTTTTCAGGAGAAGCTTTCAAAGCATTTTTCAAGTAATAAAATCATCACATACATAAACATAACAAGCAACTAAGTCCAAAACCAGATAAACATTCCAACATGGTGTATTGATGTAGATATTTGTTCAAAATACCAATTTGTTCAAAATATGTCAGTTTCCCAGCTGAGGAGACCAAGAGACATGTCAAGAAGACCCTGGTTTGAAACTCACCTCAACCATGAATTCACTAGGGGGACTTGGGCAAACCACTTTCCCTCTCTCAGCCCTCCCCAGCTGTAATATGGGAGATAATGTTTTCTCACCTTATAGGGTCGTAAGGATTACAACAAGATAATGATTTGTATAGCACTTTCAATTGTTCAAAGCGCTTCACATGCATTATATCTACCACCATGTTTTGTTGCTGCTGCTGTAATGAAAGATTGTGGTTTCTACTCCACCTCCCAAAACACACACACAAACAAACACACAGTGAAGCAAGCTTGCCCCATACTGTGAGACCAGACAATAGACTAGAAGATTACCTTGGTAACCAATGATTTTGCTCTGGCATAGCATTTTTCATCTCAAACTTAAGTCAGAGGCGCTATAAATGTTTACTTCCTTTAGGACTAGCATTGTCCTAAATCTGGATTTCTCAGTCTGCCCTGGTTATTATTCAACAGCTGTGTCCCACTGGACCAAGGGCGGCAAGCCTCTCTCAAGTGCAGACACACATTTCTGAGTTGACAACCAGGGCCCACATGCCAGTTTTGGTTTTGCTCAGGAAACAAAAGAGAGTGGAGCAATAACTGCACAAGAATCAAACGGTTTCATCACATACCACTATCTGTTTAAAATATTTCCATACCACTTTTCATCTATAAAGGAAATACCAAAGCAGTGCACATCTCACACAGCAATGCTCAATAATAATTTTAAATATCAATAGTCATCAGCAAAAACATTATGGTAATTAATGACACTAGGGACTGGTACCAACAGTCATGGAAACTCTAAGGTAACAGGTATGCCTTCAATTTATGACAGAAACCCATGGTCAGTGCCCACCTGGTATCAACAAGGAAAGCACTCCGCAATGGAGAAGGCCCTCTTCTGGACTCTCATCCAATGAGCTGTAGGTTGTGGCACAGTCAAGAGGGCCTCATCCACAGACCATATCAACCTAAGCAGTCTATACAGGAGAAGGCAGCCCCTCTGATATCCTGGTCCCAATCTGCTTATGGCTTCATAGACCAAAACTAGCACATTAAACTTGGTTCAGTAGCTAGCCAACAGCCTGTGCAGTTCCTTCAGCACAGATGACGTGCACACAGTAGGAAATCCCACTAAAGGAACCAAGTCTCTGTATTATGCATATTTCTCCATCCAGGCAAGCAAAAGGTACCGGTATTATCACAGTTCAATGATGTGTTCTAGTCAGGCATAAACACTCCAGGAGGGCATGAAGCAGGACCAGTGAGGGTTATGGCCTGGGGAGAGTCCCAACCCTGCACTAGAATATACCAAAATACACTATGTCACCAGCACTCCATGCATCAACACTGGTGACCACATGGAAATGCCAACAACTAACCAAATTTCAATGCAAGTGCTACCCCAGGACTAGATCCAAGGACAAGATGAACATTAGTTCACCCATTTAGCACCTGTGTTTTTGATATATCCCAAAATACGGTTTCAAAACTGGAATTCATGTGAAAATTCTCAAAATAATGTATCTTAACATTTAAGTCATTGAAAATTGTCTAATGGAAAAACACAGTCATGTCATGAAAATTTAACTGACTGGAGAGACTAAACAGAAAGCATCAAGATGTCAAATCAGATTTTCGATCCTATTAAGATGAAATTCTCAGCGACACTAAAAACACACAAAACCCCCTCTTTTTAGAATATGGAAGTATATTTCCTACAGCACTAGTAAAAATAAACTGAATTTGCTTAGTGTGTCCCAGAGGAAAGCAAGATAGAGTTGAATGTCCTAAGCCTGTATGAACGCGATGCAAATTACCTACCTTGCTTAGGGGTATCATCTAGCAAAGTGCTGCTTATGCATGAACTTCAGCAGGAGGGTGTAAGGAGTTTAGTACAGCCACTGAAGGCTGATGAATAAAGGACCAAAGCTGGTATTGCTGCAGCAATGTGCTTCCTGTCAGCTGGCTTTCTTCTCTCTCACTATAGTGCACAAGCAGTTAAATACTGGCACCAACTTGAAATTAGTTTATTGCTCTTCTCAATGTTCCCTTTGTCTAACTGTGTGCACAGCATGTAGCCAGAGGGCACCAGAACAGCATCAAGCAGCTGTGCTGCGAAGCTATTCTTACCTAGGATTTAATTGGTTATTTGCCTCCAATCAGCTGCAAAACCTGAGCAATCTGCGATTCTCTATCTATTGAGACCTTATAAAATGTCAAGCAAAGAAATGGGAGGGGGGATTGAGCAAGCAGTGCCCAGCCATTAGGGGCATCCACACAGAAAACAAAGCCTCTGAGAGTCAAAGTAAACAAAGGATGCTCAAGCTGTACTGGAATGTCCAGGCATCCTTGCATAGATTCATTAATTTCAAGGCTGAGCATATACTTCTGAGAAGATAGGTACAGTAGAGATGTTATGGTGCAGCAGCACCTAGGCCACATGGGAACTGTGCTCTAGTGCAGCTTCTGTCCAATCATACTTAAAACCATATTCTTTCAGGTTCCACTTGGTTCAAAGATCTTTAACAAAAAGAATTGCGAAGCTATTGCTTTTACAAAAGCTGAAGAAGACACACATAGTTTTCAATCAATGCTGATTTCAAACATTTCTTAAAAGGTGAGCAAATGAATATGGTTCTAAATGTAGCACAAATGTTGCCATAAACAGTCAAGAGACTCTAGGACTTAGCACATGTTGTTGGCCTTTGATCTGTTTTGCCACCATGTCTGTTACCCACCAAGTCAGAGGAACTACCTCATTCAAGTACGAGGGCATATAATTTACGTGACTCATTCAGTATCAAAAAGTCATCTCCCTACTTTGCTTTCCCTTCTACCTATATATCATGCAGGTCTAGACAGCAAACACAAAGATCATGGAAAAGATGGGAAACAAATGACTGTTTTCTGACTATTCCATCTCCCTTGATAAGCCTGATTAATGTCACACTGCAAATATCCAGCCACCACTCTTAAAGTTCTCTCTTCTAGATTTGGCTTCCAGGAGCAGCATCTAGGAGCACATCCCAGCTCATTATCACATCTCACTCTTCATGGCACTACACTTACGTCAATTACAGGTCATTTGCTGTTCATTTTTAATCCCTTGAGATAATAAAATGTCAAAGAATTTCACATGAGTGGGATGGTGCCTGACAAATGCTTCACATTAGTGAAACAAAGGTTTTAGGAATGAAGAACTTTCCACAGATTCAGATGACTTCTGTACATTTCTCCACAGAAAATGCAGCTGCTGCTCAGAAAGAACCTGTGACTTCTGCAGGATTAAAGGACTATGGTTTTGGATGATTTCATTGATACACTTCTCATCCTTCGGTATCACTGATATACCCTAGCAGCAGCAACGTTCAGTGAAATTTTTCATAGGGCAACAGTTAGGGCCAGAGGTGCTATCTTGTGAGAGCAATGGGGGCGTTGTGACATCCTGGTGTCACATGTGTGAGAATCACGTATCTCTTGCTAAGCCAGGCAGAAGCTTCCCAGGCTTTGAGATGGAGGTGCCAGGGGAACATTTAGGGGACTAACCTAGTCTCCCTAGTCCAATGATCACATGCCCCTGGCTAGCAGCAATAATGAAAATGCATCAATGTTAAGAACCTAATACTTCATGGTTAACAGTAGCATTTATAGGTACTGTATAGTGTTGGCTCCAGAGTATGAACTGCATGCGTATGCAGAATGTGAAAGATTATCCTCATGGGATATGAGTGGTTTTCCTCTACTATATTGTAAATGCTTAGAATGACATATTGCATAAATCCCATTAAAAAACAACAATAAAAACCTGTTTCAGATATATACTATCTCCAGGAGAAAAATACTGCTGAGACTGCAGCTTTTAAATCAATACTAACCCTGATTGTAGTTTTTATTAATTAATTTATTAAAAAAATATATAAGCAGGTTACAGAACTCATGTAATGGCACATACTAGATACTCCCCATAAGCCAACAAAAACAAAACATTTCTCTCTGAAACACCCCAAAGTCGGTGAATAAAAGCACACAACATCTGTCAGCTTCCTGAAGTTGTTCACCACACCTTTAACTCTTCGAAAGCAAGCCTTTTTTTTTTTTACATCCCAAATACTGCATGGAGCATGCTCAAGTTCACCTCTCCTACACTGCCAAGTTTCAAGTCTGTCTGTTGAAACCTCAGTTTCTCATTACAGTATAATGAAATAATGCAATCCAGGTGACTCACCCTTAACACAGAGTCATGACAGGGGCCCTATAATTTTCAGTTCCTCTCTGAACTGTTTAGCCAATTAGAATGGGTGGGTACATGTTAAATTGTTATCTCCACTTAGCTGCAAGGTACCTAGGATGAACCTCTGCCCATGTTGTATGCAAGCCAAACATTCCTGGAAAGACTTTTCACCCTTCCATGCAGAACTTTGCACCTTTAAGCTTTTATGAACTCTCCCAGCCCCTCTTCTTCAAGAGAGCTTCTAAAACAGGAATGGGGTGGATTTGTGGCAGTCCAGATGATGCTGGACTAAAACCATCATCAACCCCCAGCCAGCAGAGCCAATTAGCAGAGAGGATGGCAGCTGTAGTACAACAACATCTGTGGACCCAAAGTTTCCCAAAAGCAACCATTTTATAACAACTGAACCAAACACAAAGTGCAGGAATTACCATTCTTTCACACATGTATATGAACTTTCAGTGCTCAAAGAGATTCTGTCTTTGAGGGGAAAGTTAAATATTTAATTATGTGATTGGTCTTGGTTATACTGTACTTGAAATGCTCACAGAGCATTCAATTCAAAATCCACCTACT
Organism: Darevskia mixta; assembly: GCA_034641385.1. Lineage (NCBI taxonomy): Eukaryota > Metazoa > Chordata > Lepidosauria > Squamata > Lacertidae > Darevskia > Darevskia mixta. The sequence goes on along the minus strand of JAWWNH010000074.1, from coordinate 1,231,377 downwards.
GTAGCCTCATATGCCCACTGTGCTCCCATAACCAAAGAATTTAGGACAATTTAAACTAGTTTTAGCAAGCTCTACAGAATATCTTTTTGTTACAGATGTTGTATCATAGATTCCAATTTATGCAAAGCCAAAAGCAAGAAACCTAAAATAATGGCACTGTCAAGACTCAAGCAACTACCAGAAAACCCCATTCCTGCGGTATCATGAAACCACATGCGTCAGAACTCCCTTAAGGTTTTTATGATAAGAACCACCGCGGCAGTAAAAACAGCTTTTGATTCAGGTCACTTCAATAAGCATTTACTCTAACATTTAACATTTATCGAATCCATATGAAATCTAACTGGGCTGTTTCATGCTACTGCATGAAGCAAACCAAGGACTGATCATTATGATGCCCGCTCAATAAACCTTCTCCACAAATGTCAATGCAATTTGCTGTCCAATAAAAAGGCTGAACATGAAAACATTTCCAGGCATACAGCCCTTGCAGCTTCAGTCTCCTCTTCGCACAACATTAGTGGTTTTATTTTCTTTTTTTTACTTAGAGACATAGGAACAATCCTGGGCTTTGACTTGAAAACATGAGTTTAACGTTGTTGCTTGCTTATAGATTTAACTGCAATACTGTGCAAGTCGCATATCCAGCTTCAGTTGCATATCTGCAAAAGAACATATGTGACCTATATCCTGTATAAATAATTAAGGATATAATCCTAATCATGTCTAAAGGTAAAGGGACCCCTGATCATTAGGTCCAGTCGCGGACGACTCTGTGGTTGCAGCGCTCATCTCACTTTACTGGCCGAGGGAGCCGGTGTACAGTTTCCGGGTCATGTGGCCAGCATGACTAAGCCGCTTCTGGCAAACCAGAGCAGCGCACGGAAACGCCGTTTACCTTCCCGCCAAGCACAGTTGCAACCTCCTCATTTGTGGTTCCCAGCAACTGGCATTCAGAAGCATTCTACCTCCAACAGTGGAGAGGCAGAACAGCCATCATGGCTGATGGCCATCAATCGCCTTATCCCCCATGCATTTGTCAAATTCTGAAACCTATAAAAAAAAAAACCCAAGCATGAATTATTTGTCCTGTTGATTTGCAGAAGCAGGTATAAATTCTAGCTCTTTCTGCAGCTGTTGCTACAGCACAGTGATGAGAAACCTGAGGCCCTCCAGATACAGTGGTACCTCTGGTTACGAACTTAATTCGTTCCGGAGGTCTGTTCTTAAGCTGAAACCGTTCTTAACTTTAGCTAATGGGGCCTCCCGCTGCCACCGCACGATTTCTGTTCTCATCCTGGGGCAAAGTTCTTAACCCGAGGTACTACTTCTGGGTTAGCGGAGTCTGTAACCTGAAGCGTCTGTAACATGAAGCGTCTGTAACCTGAGGTACCACTGTACTCCCCAAAAGCACCCACCAACAAGACCAACATTCAGGAATGGTGGTGGTTGTAGTATAAGGCCAGAGGTTCCCCACCACTGCTATAGCATGACTGGCAGTTATACAAGAGTCACAGCTTTGTTCCTACCAGCTGAAACATTATATTTATGCTGCTTCGAGGGGGCATATCAAAGAGGGGCCCACATGCAGGCATCCTGGAGTCTCTGCTAGGTTACTGGGGTCCTTGACCGAGGGGGAGGGGGTGTTGAGAGCAAGAGTTAGGTTGGCTCCTAAAGAGCTTTAACCTGCTCTCAGGTGTGTGTGTTAACTCTTGCTCTCAACACCCCCCCCCCTCGGTCAAGGACCCCAGTAACCTAGCAGAGACTCCATGATGCCGTGGTATTGTCACAGCAAATTCTGCTATTGCCCACTCCCAGCTACTGCAAAAGTCCAATGATAAAAACAAAGCCAAAAGCATACTGGCAGACAGCCCAATAGTAAAATAATAATAATTAACTGTCCTCTCCTCCACACTTTTACAGTCCATAGATTATTTAATAGCCATAGGCCTGGGTAAAGAGGAATTTTTTGCATGGCATCTAAAGACATGTAATAATGGTGCCAGGCGAGACTTTCTGGGGACAGTATTCAGCAATCGAGGAGCCACCACAGAATAGGCCCGTTCTTTTGTTGCCACCCTCTGAACCTCGCTGGGAGCGGGGGGAACATACAAAAGGGCCTCCGATAAAAAGTGCAGGGCCCAGGTCAGTTTGCACCTCAAGGGGAGATATAAGCCAACTTCTTGATAGATCTCTTGACCCATGTGTGGTTTAAGTTTAGAGTTTCAGCATGGGTGAAATAAGCCCCACACCTGGAATCTGAAATATATCTATTGAGGGCCAGCACTTTTTAAAAAAAAACAACAACCCTGGTGCTAGTACTGTACCTAAGAGCTTAATTTCCCTATCCCAACTCCTCCATGTTTTAAGACTATAAATCTTAAACCCACTGTCCCAAGAGTAAGCCCAACTTGTCTCCTAGCAATGCGTGGAATTTTGTTGCATGCTTCAAATATGCACCAGAAACATTAAGATTCTGCAGTGCTGAACTGTTTAATAGGCATCCCCTCCTTACCTCAACACCTAATCACAGTGCAAGCTGAGTGCTGATTACATTTTCCATTATTTTCAATAATTGTTCACCTAATTATATAAAACTGGCTTAGCCTAATTTGTCTTCGTTCAAATTAATTTGCTTTTCGGTGTACATTAGTGGCTGCGTCTCCCACTGTTACTCGTGTGTCTGCAACCACTTTTATTCATTTAGGGCTATTTTCTCTTTTAAAATGAAATTATTTATTATAACAATAAGGCTAATAGAATTGCATAACGTGAACAAATCAGAACCAGCTGCTTTGGGGGGAAAGCAATCTAATCCAGTTTCCCCCTCTTCCTTCACCAAGGGGTCTTTCCATGGGCGTAGCCAAGGGGGGCAGGGAGGGCAGCTGCCCCCCTAAGTAAATAATGAAAAAAGACTTAACCGAGGCTCTGTCCCTGCCCCCCTAAACACACACATAAATCCTGGGTCTATCCCAGGTTACAAAGTGTCTTCTAGAATGGACAAAAAAATGTAGTTCTGGCAGTTTCCATTATTTTCTCCCCCCACAAATGCAAAATGTTATACTGTATCTCGTTGCTGATCCACAAACATGCTATTGAATATAATTATTTCCATTAGTGGCTTCTAAAATAAAACTAGGTATAATTCCATATGATGAGTTTCCCTTCACCAAGTTACTGTGAAACTAAAATAAAATCTGCTTTAATCAGGCTTTCTACCCGAATCAGGGGTTTTTTTTAACCAACAGGCACCCAGCAACCTAGAAACTTTTAAGCATGCCTCCCTAACTCTGGAGTCTAAAACCAGCGACAAATCACCAAAAAATGCAATATGAAGAGGGAAAGCAAAAGAGTGGTTTTGTTTTCTTAAATTTTTATCCCCCTCCTGCTTTTCCTAAAAAAGGGGGGGGCATTTTAGCTCCATAGTAAGTATGTGAGGTAGGCTTGGCTACCAGTAGTGACTTGCCCAAGGCCATTCAATAAAATCATGGTCAAGGTAACGGATTTCAACCACAGCTTGCAAATCCATAAATGAGCAAGCAAGCAACCTCATGTAGGTTGGAACTATATTTCAGACCAGTTACCAAAATAGATTCTGAGAAAAGACAGGATCAGAATATTTGATGAATATTGAGATTAGAGCGAATGGAGTAGGGAGTAAGAATGCTGCCACAAACCATAGCTACAGCTCATGGCACCATTAGAAGCGGCATAACGTTGCTGAGTTGCAGAACTGCAGGGGAGGATTTCCTGCAGCAGCAGCAGCAGCAAGGGGGCTGGACTAGATGACCTGGAAGTCTCTTCAAACTCAGATTCTAAAACGGAAACTTCCAAAGTTTGAGATTCAAGTTTCTTAGTATCCGAACCAAAACCTCATTGAATTTCAGCTCAGCTCCTAAATAACTTTGGTCCATTCCAAGCTGGCCCACTTCCTTCCCCTTCCTCCAATACTTATGAAGTGGTGCACAAATCCTCAATCCTTAATAAGGACCTGGAAGCCCTGGTAAACCACAATTCCCAAAAAACAAACAAACAAAGCACCCTATGATTCTTTGCACTGGGTACTTTCTGTGGGTAAAACTTTGGGGTCTACTGAAGGGCAGTGGAGCAGCCTCATACACATGGGTATGTACAGCTTCTGCAACTGCTATTGGAAGGTAAATTGTGGGGATGGATGCTTGCAAGGAGGGGAGGAGGGGGGAGGAACACTGAAGGGAAGTTCAGGTGGCATAGTGGAAGTCTTGCAAGGAAGGACTTCCATTTCCCCCCCCCCAAAAAAAAAAATCCACAGAAAAAGCCCTATTTCCACCAACAACCTGGAAAAAATATATGAAAAGCTCAGAAATAATAAGTCCATTTGAAATTGAAAGGAAATGGGAAACTCCTATTCCCAGTAGCATAGTTGTTTCATAAAGTTATGAAAACCAGGATTTATATTGTGTATGCACACAAACATTCACACACTGAAAACTCCATAAAGAAATTACAATGTAAACAAGTATTTATTCCAACACCCAGTAAAAACATTACAAAATTGCTTCCCTTTTTCCTACCAAACGTCATGGCAACAATCTCGCTATAAGACTATCCTGCAAGAGAGAGAAAGAGAGAGAGAGAGAGAGAGAGAGAGCACAAACAGCCTGATTTTCCTTTCCGGTGTGTGGGAGAGATGATATCTCTACCTGGTATTTTCACCTTGAAAAATGGTGTGTACAATATTAGCCAACAGCTGCCTAGGTCCAGCACTAAGATGTTTTACAATCTGTACTCCCGTCTTGTCCCTTGGTATTTCACAGCTTCCTGCAGAATGCAAAGCTTTTTATATTAGAGACTAACTCCAACAAGCTTTCCCATCAGAGATGCAACTACAGCCAATTCCATGAAGGAGCTTCGGAGCCTTTCCATCTGCCCCAGGAACCTTACCAAGGAAAACGGCCTACATGTTTCCCAAGGAGCAAGAGTCACTGTTATCCCAGCCATTGCCAAATGGTGAGCCGCACCTTTGCCTTAGGGATAACCTTCAGAAATTCCCAGCAGTGAACACAGGAGGTGAAAGGCAGCAGTAAGTAATCAGGTAAACAGAAGGTGAAGCTGCTGCTTCTGAACAAACACACAAACACAGCCAGTTTTATTGGCGATTCCACATATGAAGCACTAAGTACCTGTGCTGCTGTTAACTATTTTAAATTCTTTTAAATTTTGTGTTTTAAATTTGTAACCTTAGGGTGAAAGGAGGGCAATAAATAACAGTAACAGTAACACAGAAGATGGGATGCAGCCCTCTCCGGCTCACTCACAAACCAGAGGACGTAGAGTGTTTTAAATAACTTTGTTTCTAAAGCAAGTGGCATCATATGCTCCAAGGGGGTTTCTTCTACCTTTCCAGTGGACCTAGTTTGGGTACCAAGGCCTAAAGAGATGAGGAGGGGTTTATCTAATGTTGGCTACAGAACAGCAGCTGCAATACCCAGGCATTCGATTTTTTTCAGTAATTCGGAGTTCTATCTTGTTGCATTGCAGGAGGATTATTTAAGATGCCTCCGAAGAAAGATACAATTAAGACTTTCCAGATCCCCCCCCCGCCCCCAGTGCTCCAATAATTCAAACTCTAATGAAAGATCCATTAGCAGAATACACTTTCACTGCTCAGTCTCCAGACAGGCTGCATTCACAGAGTGTTCTCCATTAACTACTCATGTGCCTAGGAAGTGCCACAGGAAGCTGCCTTATTTCAAGTCAGGCCACTGGTTTTTCTAGCTTAGTATTGTCCCCACTGAATCTGAGCTAATAGCATAGTAAACTAGTGTCACTTTTAAGCTGACTTTCTCTGCGGTTAGTTTTCACTGAAAAAACATCAAACTAGCAAAGGCATTACTGCAATAACTGGCCCAACCTGAAGAAGCGTAAGTGGCCTCACAAAATTGTGAGGACAAATAATCCTTGCTGATCCATTACAAGCCACCATGGTGCTTATCTTTGTACTAGGTTCATCTGAGATAGCCTCAGTTAAATTACTCTGGGCTTCAGTGAACCCAGTTTATAAAATGGAATCAATAATGACGTAACTACAGAGGTTTCTTTATTTATCACATTTGCATCCTATTGCTTAGTTATGAAATTGTCCTCTGTTTATTTTTGTCTATGTTTTGCTGACTAGCTGTATGAATCGATTTGGTCAGTGACCGTTCAATAAATTTGTATTGTATTGTATCGTATTGCTTAGTTATGGTGTGTGGGGAAAACTCTACAACTTTTGAAGTTTTCAAGAAATTCCCTTGAGGGAGGGAAGCAAGTTTTCCTGCCAGCAAGCTAAAAGAACAACTGAGTATACCCCTTGAGTCATAGGAAAATCCTATGCAGTGAAGTAACAGTGTTTTATATTAATTCAGCAGCTACTTAAAGGAGCAGACAGTCAAGTAAAACAGCAGCTAAAAGTCCTATGATCTAACTATGTACTGATTGAGTATTAAGCTGCAAGTAGTTTGAGGAAAGGCTGTGACACCTTGCTCTTAGATAAGCAAGTCTGGAAATTCTGGAGAGATCTACTCAACATTAGCAGTAGCCAAAGAAAATGAAATTGTGATACATAAGAAATGTTTAAGCCTTCAAGCATCTACCAATCCACAGAAATATACCAGTTCAAACAGAGCTCAGCAGAAAATTCCTTCCTGGCACATATCCAGAAATGTTCTTCCAATTCCACTTTTCTCTACTGCTGATTGGCAGTTCAGTAGAGGGAAAAGCTGTTTCACTTGTCCAAGCATCATCAAAATGTCACTTAGGTGACAAACCTATACTTACTAATGAGAAAGGACCATTGAATTCAGTGGATCTTATTGCGGAGTAGACATGCACAGAATCGTGCTGTAATGTTAGCAGAGTCATTACTATAGGAAAGCATCAATAAAAAGAATTTTAAAAGTGAGTGCAAATAAACACAAAAATTGTTCTTGAAAAATTTAGTAATTGAATGTGTATGTGTGTAGCTGGACACCTACAATAACTGCATGGTGGAAAAACAAGTCATTTGAATGTGATGTGTGCACCTGGCCTTAAAATAAATAATCCCTTCACTTATGTGACTATATCAATATTCACAGATGATAACTGGGTACAAAACTACATGTTTAAAAATGCAAAAAAAAAATTACTGACAATGATTTGAAATTGCAAATATAAATTACATTAATTCATATTTGCATTTGCAATGTGATCTATACTTGTGCATGCAAAGTATGACAGCTATGGCTCTCAAATCCTGTGGTGGTAAAGTTGCTCCCTTAATAAGTGGAAACCTAAGACTACTTCTTGCCTTGCTGTGTGGTACAGCATATTATTGAATCCAATGTGTTTTATGTTGAATTTTTAAGTTCAGTTTATTTGTGTGTCTTTTCTCACATTCATGAACTGGCTCCCCCTCCCTATATATTATGTACACACACACACACACTTTTCTGTGCTTAACAGCAAGGCAAAACTGACTGCACTGAGTTATTTACTTTGCTGCAGTTTAATCCTAGGTAGCTCCAAGAAACTACAACCCTTCTCCATTAGCATACACTGCTCTTTCTTCCATCCACTGTTCTGCCAAGTAAAGGAAACATCTTCCACAATGCTGTGAACCTCAATACCATAAAAGATAAGAAAAGCATACAAGACATGGGAGCAGCAAATGTCATTGGGAAGTTCCCAATGGTATCCTTAGCAGCTTAGAACTCCAGGCATTAGACCTCACTCATTTTAGATTTTTACACCCATTTCTCTTTCATTACCTTCCCATTTCTTTCACTCCATCCCAGTCTTCTCAGTTTCTGCTGGGGGTGGTAGGAACCCACTTCCCACCCCCAGCTTTGTTCCTGCACACCTCTCCTCCCCTCACTTTCTACCTCTTAAAGGATACTTTTGTGCTTTGTTGCCTATCCTACATCTGTTTGCACCATGCCCGTTATTCAGTAGTAGTGAAGTAAGGGCAATACTGTATCAACAAAGCTTTCTAACTTACATCAGAGGCTATCTATTATCAGCTGGGGCAGCCCCTTGTCAATACACAACTTCCTTATAAGTAATTACAGAGCAAAGCAAAGCACTAATCAAACAAAGTTCAACGTTTCCTCGGGTCCCTCTTTTTCACGTTCCTCTTTACATAACTCCAACACACACCGTAGATACTGCAACATCACCTAGTTACTCGGTCAGTGTATGCATTTCCACTGGCAGGAAACTTTTGCTTTTGATAGTCATGCCTTTTATTTTCCTTCCTTTCGAAGGAAAAAAAAACCTTTCTAACGTACCGTTACTTCAGAAGATATCTATTACATCACGGGGGGGGGGGGCAGCCCTTGCCAATACAGAACTTCCCTCTCTGACCAGGTAAGAAATTATGGAGCAAAACTAAGCAATAATAAAGCAAAGTTCAAAGTTCTGCCACGTTCCTTTACCTGCCTCTAGCACACTGTATAAACTCTCTAGCATCACCTAGCTATTAATTCGGTGGACGCATTTGGACGGGCAGGAAACTTGTTTTTGACACCCTCTTTCGGACCAAGGTTATATTTCCTCTGATCTGGATTATTTACGTTGAGCTGCTTCCCAGGTATTGTCATATTTTCCAGCAGGAAGGCTGCCTTCTTTTTAGGAGTCCTCTACTCTAACAAATTACTTCCAGGCACTATTTGGAGGCAGGCTACCCAGAACCACCCGAAAGTGCGTGTACGAACATGCCTTCGAAAGAAAGACTCTCCGTAACAACTTCCGGGAAACCTATCAGCAGCGTGCAAGCCAATAAGGGATTGTTTTCAGCCCTGCAAACCGGTATTAGTAGACGCAAGAGTGCCTCTGAACATATGCAGAATACCTCATCATCCCTAGGCAGCCTGGCAGAGCCTGTCCTCATGAGGGGGGGGGGTGGAGAGGCAACTCGGGCTTACTTTCCTTTTTTTGGAAAAGAGTTTCAGAGATAAAATAAACCAGCGATCGGAAATAAAGCAACTGGGGAGAATGGGACGCGTACAAGTCGGCGCGCGCGCGCACGGGCAACCCAGAAGGAGCGAGGTCTCACCATTGCAGGGAGAGCAGCCCGGACGCCCCCACCATGGTCCAGCGGCCCCGCTGCTCACGTGGTCGGCTGCATCTGCTCCGCGGCGGCTCTTCGCGCCGTCGTCTCCTCCGGGTAGAGGCGAAGCGGGCGTCTGGCACGGCGGGGAAGGAGCGCGCCGCCTCGACCATTCGCTCCGTCCCGCTTCTTTCACTCACTATCCAGCGCTCGGGCGCCGCGGAGAGAAGTCAAAGCCGCTCAGCTGCCGCGGCTGCTGCCATCTAACACTTTGCGCGCCCCTCCGGCGCTTCGGTGAAGTTGCTGTCCTGGGATGAAGCGACCGGAAAGCCCGCGCAGAGCAGACCTTCAAGCTCCTTCACGGGCTGCCTCCTCTCCTCTCTCTCTCTCTCTCTGAGGCAGCCGGCTTCTCTCGCTTTCCCTCCAGCTGCCTTTCTTAGGTAGGAAGAGCGCTGCCTGCTTTGCGCCGGGCCAGTCAGTGGCAGCCAATCAGAGCGGGCTCCCCGTCGGGCGCCTTCCTCCGCTCCAGAGGGGGAAACGGCGGAGGGAGAATAATCCGTGGGGAGCCGCAGAGCAATTCGGCCACGAGGGAAACCAGGCGCTCCCCCTGCTTGCGGTCGGTACCCTGCAGTGTTGCGCGCGCGCTCTCTGTCGCGCGCTACAGGAAAGGAAAAGGCGCCGGTTCGGAAAAGGCGCCTCTTAATATCACGATGGGGTGGGGGGAGCGAGGCAGCTACCCCACCTGCGGCGCGCGAAAGGGCCCCGTGGTGTTTTCTGCGTTTCCCTTCGTGCTCGCGGAAGCCTGCGGGCGACCGCGCAGCCAAGTCTCGTGGAAGCGTCTCTGCCTCCTCCGCAAGCCGCAGGTAAAACCGTCAGTGGCAACAGGTGCTGCTGGTCTCGCCTCGGGCTTCCCGAGCGGCCGCCGGCGTGGGAATGCGCGCGCTTTCCGGTCAACCACAGACACCTGGCCGCCGAGTTCCTCCAACCGGGAGTTGCTTCTCTGCCCCAGGCCTGCGCTTTAATTGGCTGCAGAGCCGGAGGACAGGCAGCAGGAGGGGCTGCTTCTCTCAGCAGCGCGGTACTGCGACCCCAGAGAAAGCGGAACTTTTCCCTGCCGTGCAGCCATTAACACCTCCCAGACCATAAACAGGTGTGCCCCCAAAGTAATCCCCAGTGTGTGGAATCTTCAGGACAAGGAAGGACTATGGAGTAAACCCAACACAAATCCGGAGTGGAGTACCTAAGGTGGTTGGAAGATGGCACCCTGTATGCCTCCTCCTGGCAACTCCTGGTGCCAAGCATATTGCTCTGCTTTCCTTTGGACCACACCAGGGAGGCCAAGAGGGAAGTCTTGTCGCCTGGGCAGCCCTGGACCTCCATACACACTGCCCAGGCTTGTGCCCCAGAAAGCTCACTTTGCTTCTGCTAACAGCGGTTTGATTTCACCCCCAGAGGTGCACTACATTTTATTTCACCCAGGAGCCTCAATGGCACCCCTCTGGAGGGCAGAAAAGCCAGCTAGCCGCCCCCATAGCTACAGCACTGCTTTTGAGACAAACAGATGCCAGCAACAAGAGGCTCTTTACTTTAAGCTACAGCCTAAAATAGGTTGGGGGATCTGTAGTCTTCCAGACTTTCCTGGCCTGTAGCTCAATGGAAGAGCACCTGCTGCACATGCAAAAGGTCCCAGGTTCAACCTCAAGTGTCTCAGAGAGCATCTGCCCATCAGTGTAGACAATGCCGAGCTAAATCGAGCAATGGTCTGTCTCACTCTGATGCAGCTTCCTATGTTCCTTTTGGCCATGCTGGCTGGTGCTGATGGAAGTTGGAGCCCAACAACATCTGGAGGGGTTCAGATTCGCCACCGGGCCTAAAGGGGACAAAAGAATAGCATGGGAGGTCAGGTTTTGGCAGCTCACAGACTTACCTGCTGGGATTAATATTATTTTGCCATAGGAATTATATATGGTAATGGTGTTGTCATGGAAAGCTTTTTCCATAACTGAAAGCCAAGGGCTATAGCAAACTGGGCCCCAACCAACAATTAAACAAAAGGGGAGTTCAGATAATAACAGCTTCTTCACGTCTGTTTTCTGAGATAAAGCTCTTTGGTTAACAACAGTAATGCATCATGCAAACATGGCGATGAATTCAGTTAATCATGATTTGCATGGTTTGGTGTAACATGGGCATCTTGGCAGGGCACACTCTGCTCCTAAGAAGATGCACAGTTATCTCCTTAAGCAAGAAGAAACACCTCTAAGACACATGTTCTAGGAGAGACACGTGCTTTGACACCTGCTGTATAGAGCAGTGGCTCCCTGCCAAGGTATAAATATGTACAGCTTGGAACTCTGCCTTTATATCTCAATTCACTGAGCACGTCACTATAACTTTTGCATTACTCAGTTCCTTCTTCTAAGGGTGTTGACTCTCTGGTCCCTTTGGACCACATGCACCCACGCTTGCAGGCTCCTTGTTTCTGCTTGTTGATGCACCTACCCAATTTTATAATGGTAGCACCCTGGGAGACTCTGGTCACAAGCTTCTGCCTCTACATCAGAAACAGAAACTTGTAGCCTTCCAGCTATTGCTGGACTCAGCTCCCATCTGCCCCAGCCAACAAGGCAAATGGTCAAGGATGATAGCTGTAGTCTAGCAACATATGGAGAGCTACTGGTTCCCTGTCCCTGCTCTACATGATCTCTAGAACTGAGGCAAATTATCTGGTAGATTAGAAACTCTGGTGTATTCTCAGTACTTGTGGCTCACCGCAAGCCAATATTCCACTAGGAGTCTTTCCTACATAATGATCCTAGCCAAATTTACCTGGAAGACAATGCATTTAAAGGAGACTTATTTTCTGATAAGTACACTTCAATTTGCCACTTTGGGGTATAATGTTCTGTACCCCCCTCCATTGAAGGCCTTAGGTGTAAAAAGGTAAAGGGTAAAGGGACCCCTGACCATTAGGTCCAGTCGTGTCCGACTCTGGGGTTTCGGTGCTCATCTCGCTTTATTGGCCGAGAGCCGGCGTACAGCTTTCAGGTCATGTGGCCAGCATGACAAAGCCGCTTCTGGCGAACTAGAGCAGCGCACGGAAACACCGTTTACCTTCCCGCTGCAGCGGTTCCTATTTATCTACTTGCACTTTGATGTGCTTTCGAACTGCTAGGTGGGCAGGAGCTGGGACCGAGCAATGGGAGCTCACCCCGTCGCAGGGATTCGAACCGCTAGGCTCTGTGGTTTAACCCACAACGCCACCTGGGTCCCTTGCCTTAGGTGTAAGTATATGTAAAATAAACCATATTTCTTAAAGTAACTAGTCTCCACTATGCCTTGATTTCCCCAACCGAAACACAACCGTGAGTGAGTGCCTGGAACCCTGGAATCTTGCTACCGCTCAGCAGAGCTTGCAGGTGGCATGTAACAATATAAATTAGCACAAAGGTTTTATTCAAATCTGTGCTACCTTTTGCCATCTTTCTTTGGTGACGTGTAAATAATCATTCTACAATATAGTTAGGTTAGCAATCTGAATGCAGCCTTATCTGAATGGCATGGGAACTATATGGGTAGCAGAATGTCTGTTAAGAGGAACCTTATAGGCCAGGACACTGGTGTAGCTGTTGTGCATGAACTTGCATTGTTATACATTGTTTCTACATGTCATCACAAACACCCAAAAAAGACATGTAGAGGTAGCCTCACTGCAATGGGAAAATGTCCCCAGCACACACCTAGCAGCACTGCGCGTGCGTACACACACACACACACACACACACACACACACAGCATGCAAGACAATGCCATAGTATCTCTACTGCTGCACACCCTGTCATCTCTCTAAACAGTGTACAAGTGAGAAAACAATGCAATAAACAATAAAGCAGCCGAAACCATAATATTCAGTTAAATGCCTGCTGGTTTTTTTAAGTTCAGTAGGTGTTGGAAGTTCAACAGGGAGGAGGTCTTTCTGACCTCAGCTGGAAGGGAGTTCTATAAAATTGGGCCCACGATACTGAATGCATGACTCCTGGTTGACATGAGTTGTGCATTCAAGCAATGGGGGACCACTAGCAGTGACTCCCCTGAATCTCTCAATGATTGGGCAGAAACATAAGGAACCAGGCAGTCCAGAACTTTCAGGTTTTAAGTTCAGTAGAAACATGGAAATGCCCTAAAAAGAGTGGAACTGAATATTCCGACCCGAGGAGCAAGCTGAGCAACTGGTTTGACACTAATACTTTTTGACCGCTGCCAATGAAAATTGTTTTTGCAATCATAGGAACATAAGTAAAAATAAAAGAGAAGATAGGCTGCCAGAAATAAACCTCATTAGGGGCACATGCTGCCCATGGCCGACAAGCGGGCAGCCCTTGTACTGGAGCCACAACATTGGCTCTTGACTCAAAACGGCCAGTCTTCAATCAACATGTCAGCCATCTGGCAGCACTGTGCTGTATCTAGGCCATTTAGAGGTAGGGAATCTCAAAGCCGAGTTTTTGTATATGTCTCAAGCCACCAGCTGTCAGCCAGAAAATCCCAAAGTGATCAGGGCAAGAGTCTCTGGTTGTGCTAGCAAAACAGTCAGTTCAACTGTCCGAATTCATTTGAAATGAAAGTTGAAAGGCCAACAGTGAAGGCTGCTCCAGTTGACTTCTGAGACTTTGACAGGTTTTTAATTTGCTGAATTTCATTATCCGCCAGATGGGTAGCAAACATGTATAACCCTCCAGTGTCCTTTGCATGGGATGAGCATAAAAGGCCAGAACAAAAAGACATCAATGTTCTATGAGATGCCTTAATATTGGGTACAGTGCTGATGACAGGAGAACCATAGAATCATAGAGTTGGAAGGGACCCTGAGGATCATCTAGTCCAAACCCCTGCAATGCTGCCCCATACAGGGATTGAACCTGCAACCTTGGCATTGTCAATACTACGCTCTAACCAACTGAAGAAGGTGCTCTTAATTTATTATTGTCATTATTCGCTCTACTTTCTAAGAAACTGAAAGGGTGAGAAAGGGGAAACTTTTTAACCCTTCCTTGTTTTGGCTGATAGCTGGAGCTGGGACAAGGCTCTAAGAGAAAGGGAGCTCAAATTAGAATCAGAACCTTGGAAGAAATAGCAAAGGCCACTGCCTTCATTTCATCTTCGGTCACTTTAAATATCATCAGAACCATGTGACAAAGTTTTCCTGGATTGCCACACTTTATGCTATAGGGACTAGACTCTAGTGCTTCAACATATTTGCATACAAGCTGCACACTAAAAGTCTAGTCAATGCATAACATTTGATTCTCCTGATTATATAAACTGGTACTCAGGGAAAACAGCAAAATAAAATACGATTCACTTCCACGTTCATAATTTCTCTAAAGCACTTTATAGATCCTTGAATGAAGTCAGGCAAATATACTGATACAGAGACATAAAACAAGATTATGTTTATTTATAGAGCCTTCCCAGTTATACACAACTATTAATCATAGTATGTTGTAGTAAAATACATTACAGATGGTTTTGTCAAAGGTGATACATACACCAGTGAATTATCGTTAAAGGACTTCCCAGGAAGCTGCAGTGGCAGACTTATAAAAATATGAAATCTCTATTAAGTCACTCATTAATCTTTTATAGCTACCTCTTAAAAGGAGCAGCACCGTTAATTTGTTGTTAATTATTAATTACTGTAGTACCTATAATTTGGAAGGTGTTTTCTGAACAGGAAATGAGATGAGCCAAAATGCGGAACCAGGAAGAATGATTAGCAGAAGGTCTAACACTCACATGATATATAGCCGATTGCAAACAGAGCTAGTTCCCATTGTGCTCTTTCCCACACATACCACTAAAGTGCAAGGAGAGGGAAATAACATCAGAGCATTCTCCATTTCTCTATCTTACTCCTTCCCTTATGAGGAACAGTTCAGGGAGTTGGGTGTATTTAGCCTTGAGAAGAGGAGACTAAGAGGATATATGATAGCCACCATCAAACATCTAAAGGGCTGTCACACGGAAGATGGAGCAAAGTTGTTTTCTCCTGCTCTAGACTAGGACCCAAACCAAGGGATTCAAGTTACAAGAAGGGAAGTGTTTGACTGTGGAATGGACTCCCTCGGGATGTTGTGGACTCTCCTTCATTGGAGGTTTTTAAGCAGCAGTTGGATGGCTATCTGCCATGGATGCTTTCATTGAGATTCCTGCATTGCAGGGGGTTGAACTCAATGGTCCCCAGAGGTCCCTTCCAACTCTACAATTCTATGATTCTATGATAAGACTGAGCAATGTAAAGAATTTTAGGGATAGGAAATGTGCCCCCCCAATGTTGGTGGACTCCAACTCCCATCAGCCCCAGCCAACATGGCCAATGATGAGGGATAATGTAATCCGACACACCTGGAAAGGCAATAGCTCCCTATCCCTGGTGACAAATATGTAGAAGGGTAAGGCTATCCATGGCTACTAGCCATGATGGTTATTTACTACCTGCCGAAGCATCCTCTGAATGCCAGCTACTGGGGGACAATAGTGGAAAAGGCCTGCTGTCTTAAAGCCCTGCTTGTGGGCTTCCCAGAGGCATCTGGTCTGTCACTATGGGAGATTATATCAGCACCTCTGATCATTTTCAGTCTGCAGGTAAGGATGCTGATTCCCATGTCAAGCTCTGCCGGTACAAAAGGATGATTAGTTTAGCTGCAAAGTTATCACTGTGCCAAGACAAGGATAGTAGAAACACATTATGTGAGGTGCTTCCTGCTGAGATTCATTTGACGCTGCTGCGACTGTTGGGAATGCCCCAAGAATTTTATTTTGATGTGGCAAGCCATTTGCACAAGCTTTTCATCTCCATTCTCTTCTTTTCCACCCCACCCCTTTTTAAAGGAAGCAGGTGATAACCACTAGAATGAGAAAGCGCTAGATACCCATTTGTTGCAAAATGAGGGAGTTTTGTGGTATCTGAGAAATACAAGTGAAAGAAAGATTATTAAAAATAACAATGTATGTTACATCAATACTGATGTGGCAGCATGGAAGAGACACTTTGCTGCACAAACATTACTCTGTACAAAACAGACCGCAGAGCAGTTCTATCTATGTGCCTATGTGCAAATGTACATTTGCTCTAATCTGTTGGTCCATTACTACAAAAAAGTTATACTTATTGAACTACCAATGCATGCAGTTAACTAAGATTTTCATGACACACATCTCAGTAAGTTCAGACATGCATAATAATTCTGAAAGAACTCAAAATTCATATGCTTTTATCAATTATTTGGCTGGCAAATACTTAACATCACTTTTTCCTGGTACGGTAGCCACCATTAATCCTAAGAAGGCACCTTAAACTTGAGTAAGACTAAAAATAGCTTTGTTGGTGGTATTCATTTATTCTAGGCCCAAGGGAGCAGAGAAATCAAGCAAATGAGAGGGAGAGCCCAAACGTGCAGTGCTATGTGGCTGCGCAAATTGAAATGTCCCAAGAGTTTCAATAAAAACTTGGAATTGCTTAAGTAACACCGGTCAATGTGCACAATTCTCTTCTTTGCCTGGGAAAATATGACAGAATGTGGCCTGCCTGCGCTTTTCAAGACAAAAGCCAGATTATGGAGTAGCCAGAAGGAGGGAACTCTCCTCACAGCTCCCTGAGGGTAACTGGAACTGGGTGTTATGGTCATTTTATGCCGGGCTATGCCAATGGCGCTGGATCTCAATCTGTTTCCAGACCCAATTCATCTCCTTTCTCTGCTCAAGCACATTACAGCTTAGGGCACTTGAAGGACAGCCTGTGTCCTTACATATCTACCTACAAACACCAGGTAAAGGAATAGTAACAATAAGGAGGCTGGAATAATGCACTTGGCACTAGCATTGGTAGACCTTGCTGGGCCCTCAGAGTCCAGGCATTTGCCCAGTGATGCCGAGAGCTGGCACCAGGTGTGTGTGTGCATGCATAGTTTTGAAGAGTCAGCTCATGAGTTTTTGCTTTTACCAGTCATAGCTGACAGAAGAGGCAAAGGAAGGAAGTTAAAGTGCACAGCCACAAGATGCCCGATGCTTTGCCAAACCATCACCAGCCCTTCTTGATCAGCACCACATGGAGCAACAGCAGCAAAAATAAAATATGCTATATGCACTAAAGAAAAAGAAAAAAGGGAGAAATTGACAGCCCACACTCATTATACCCTTTCAGCTGCTAGCTTGTTAAGCAGCCTGTTTGCTGGATTTTCTGAGTCATGCAGTAAAATGAAAGGGGTCTCTTTGGATGTCTGCTTGGTCCTCCACTTTGGCCGGGGAAGTTTGATAATAGCTTTGATTAGTCATGAAAGACTTCGGCAGAATTTGTTTTGTCTTTGTCCTCCTGCAGCACCAAGGGCTTCATTTCAGAGATTGCTTCTTTGCGTAAAGCGTGGGATTTGGGACCAGATGAGTGGGACCTGGCATGCAAAGTCTTGCCTAGTCATCTTCCCTTCCTGCTGCTGCCATCACGTCCATCAGCCCCCTCTCATCCTGAATAGAGATTATGATTCTGAGAAACTTGCATCTCCTATGTGTGCCAAAGGAAATTTCCTTCTCTTTCAGGAATGTTCTCAACAATTTGACTCTTTTTTGCTGCTGCTGCTATTATCATCATCATCATCATCATCACTATTATTATTATTATTATTATTATTATTATTAAATTCTTTAGCAGAATTTGTATTCTGTTAAATATAAAGCTCATTCAGCTGCTGGAAACGGCAGAAGGTGAGAGGGCTCTTGTGTTCAAATCCTGCTTGCTGGTTGGCTACTGTGAGAACAGGATATTGGACTAAGATGAGCCCTTGGCCTGATCCAACTGGCTCTTCTTCTGTTCTTATGCAAACCATAACCTTGAAAAATGCAAAATATAAATAAAAGAAAACCACATGTTAAAAATATACATTATAAAAGAAAACCACATGTTAAAATATAGGTCAACTTTACGTGTATCTGGGTAAAGGTAAAGGTAAAGGTAAAGGTAAAGGGACGCCTGACCATTAGGTCCAGTCGTGACCGACTCTGGGGTTGCGGCGCTCATCTTGCTTTATTGGCTGAGGGAGCCGGCGTACAGCTTCCAGGTCATGTGGCCAGCATGACTAAGCCGCTTCTGGCGAACCAAAGCAGCACACGGAAACGCCGTTTACCTTCCCGCTGCAGCGGTACCTATTTATCTACCTGCACTTTGACGTGCTTTCAAACTGCTAGGTTGGCAGGAGCAGGGACCGAGCAACAGGAGCTCACCCCATTGTGGGGATTCGAACTGCCAACCTTCTGATCGGCAAGCCCTAGGCTCTGTGGTTTAACCCACAGCGCCACCTGCGTCCCGTGTATCTGGGTAGCCTTGCCTAAACAGAGATTTTTTTAGCAGGTGCTGAAAACAGAACAGAGAAAGTGCCTGCCTAATCAAAACAAAATAAAAAATAAAAAAATTCATTCCAGTAGCACCTTGGAGTCCAACTAAGTTTGGTTTTTGGTATGAGCTTTCGTGTGCATGCACACTTCTTCAGATACACCTAATGTAAGTCTGCTTTGGCCCTCCAGATGTTGGTGGACTACAACTCACATCAGTCCCAGTGAGAATAATGATCAGGCGTGGTGGGAGTTGTAGTTGAGCAACTTCTGGATGATTAAAAGTCCTCCATCCCTGCGCTAGAGGAAACTTAGTTGATCTGGATTGTGGGGGACCAGAAGGAAGCAGCATCTAAAGGAGAGAATATTGTGTAGTGACTAAGATAGATAGGAGAACTAGGAATGACCCTTTAGTAGAAATGAAAAAGAAGAATCACAGAATTGTAGAGTTTGAAGGGACACCAAGGCTCATCTAGTCCAACCCCCTGCAGTGCAGGAATCTTACACCTAACATGGGGCTCAAATCTATGAAATTGAGAGCCTCATGCTCTACCAACAGAGCTGTCAAGGAGAAGGGGGAGGCAATTCTTGGAGAGTCAAAGAAGAATGAAAATAAATAAAAATAAAAATCAGAAAATGGAAACAGCCCTCTCATTTAACTGAATCAGCTTGGATAAATGAATAGTGTTTCATTTGGGAGTGGGAGAAAGTGGGGGGGGGGAACCCTGGGGTGCCCTGCCAGTGTATATTTCATATTGATGGCAATGTATCTCACTTTCTCCTGGCATAGTGGAGTCTCCACCAACTTCAATTGGCTCTCATCTGGTGTAACTCAAGTTTCGGATTACTATGTCAATTGAATTTAACTTGTAGTTCCAGCAGTCAATTGGTGGTAAAGTCTAAAGATAAAACACTAGCCTAATGCAGCTGCTGAGAAGCAAACATGCAGGAATACTAGAATAATAGAAGTGTTCTCATCACTGACCAGCTAAACAAAGTAGGAATTTAAAATAAGCTGGAGGGTGTTTGCTAGGCAGGTAGATGAAGGAACGGTAAGGAATCTCGCACATTTCTTAACACATGTATAATGCAGTTGGGAAAACAAGATCTGCTGAGGACAAACTGTTCTGCCTTCCTCTTCCCACTCATAAGATGGCACAAGAAATGTGTTTAAACTGAAACGATGCTACATGTAAAAGAGAAATCCCTTGTAAGAAGCACTTTGTGGGACAGGGTCAGTGAGGGGGTGGGGGGTTGGTCTTTTCAATTTTGAGCTGACAGTGCTCCCTCCAAGGCTGGCTATGAATCAGGGCTGGGCAGCCACAATTGGATCCATCTGCTCAGGATGCTTTTTGATTTTAGCCTGAAGAGCTCTGCGATCAAAATTGAGGGATGCTTTGTGTGCCATGTCATTTCTATAGGAAACTCTAGCAAAGTGTGCCCTCTGTACGCACAGCTATTTCAGCTCTTATACAAGGAAGCAGGAATGGAACAATTTGGTGCTATTCAAAAGCTTGCTGGCTTTCAAGAAGAGAAATACTGGGCTATTTCTTGGAATTGAGAGAGAGAGAGATATTAAAAGAAAATATGCACAGCTGACTGCCAGAAAAGTTGACCTTGCATCTTCTTGCCTATCTACCTCAGCTGTTTTCTTGTTTTTTAAAAAGCCACAGTCTGAATATAAACATCTTAAACAGAGCAACTGTGTCTGTGGTTTCCTGGTCTGAGGTAAAGGTGGTAATAGAATACTGAAAGAAGATTGATGGGGTTTGCTTAAGTGTTGCACATTTTTGCATGGAAACTAGACCTGTCTGCTAGGAAAATAATGAGAAAACATCTCTGTTAAAGAAGGTTACTTAGGTGCAGTTCTGCTGTATTAAAGTGCTAAGCTTTCTGCCTTTAGGAGACACATCAACTTGTCCACCAAGGAACTCCAAAAAATGTCAGGGATTGGCAAGGCTGTGGCGAGTGTGTGGCGGAAGCAGGGGGCCCAGAGGCTGACCCAGGAGAGGAAGTCAGTGACTTATGGGGTTTGGTGCCACCCGGAAAAAAACGGGTGTGGGAGGGGTGTGCCAAATGTTGGGACAACATCTTAGATCATGCCTGGCCCTGTATCCTTAGACATCTGCTTGTAGACACACATTTCTGTATCTTATACTTTGAACTGATGAAGAGACAGTGTACTGATTTCTTGAAAAAACCCTTTGTGTTTCCTCAAGCCAAGAATCCAAGTAGTGTGTCAGGACTTGCTTCTAAATAAGCATAGTTAAGAAACGGCTACTTTGAAGAATGCAAGACTGCTGTGGCTCAAATTGCTTCCACTTAATTGGGAATTGGGAATTTAAGCTCAAACCTCCATACCTCTATCAGCCCGATCAGTTTGTACGGCACTATGCAAATAACATTCACACATAAACTGCCAAGCCAGACTCTTCCCCTAACAGTAGCCTAGAAACATTATGAAAATATTGGCGTTATGAAATATTTGCATTATGAAAAGCTTAGGCAGTGATCAGTACTCATAATGTATCAATTGTCACTGGAGCAGCATTTAAAGGAGGGCAGGAAGCAATTCAGAGAGGAGTTTGGTAAACTACTCTCTAAAGCAGGGGTCAGCAACCTAAGGCCCATGGGCCGGAAGCGGCCCGTGGAGGCCGTTTGACTGGTCCACAAGCCGCCCCCGAACCGAGCTGCCCGCTCACATGCTGCGCTAAACCAGTGCAGCACGGTGCGGATACTCGCTTCCGCGGCACTGAAAATCGTGTCTGCGCAGATGCCGAAAATCGTGGGTGGGCATGCTCACGCATGATCCAGCCCATGGAGGGATCTCCACAGGACTGATCTGGCCCAGGCAAGATAAACCTTGCTGACCCCTGCTCTAAAGCTCCAGATGTTGCTGGACTACAACTGCCATCAGCCCTGATCATTGACCTGCCTGATGGAAGTCAACATCTGGAAAGCCATCCCTGCTCAGTAAAAAAAAACCACTACCACTCCCAACAAAGTTCTTATAGTAGCTATGAAAATTTATGCACTTCAAGCTTCAGTAGGCCTAGGTATGGAGCAACCACAGATAATAGCTCACTGTGACTTCTCTGGCCACCTAAGGCAAGATCATACATTGCAAAAAGTTTATCTCATTTGCCAGAGCCCCATCCAGAAAATCTGGGAATCCGGTTTAACTGGGTGACTTTTGCCCTATTGTTCACACTCCAGGATGGTACACATTACAACAATGTACTAACTTCAACTGAATAAGTAACAGAGAACAAACTTAAAAGTCTTCTATTCTCCCCTCCTCCAGTGCATTCATATACCATCTGGACTAAGGCTTTTAAAGATCCGACCTCATCAATGCTTAGAAATACATTTCAATCTAAGCACAGGTGTAGGACTGCTGATGTAAGCATATTTGCATGTGTACATTTAAGTATATTCAATAAGTATATTTGCAAGCGCCTGTCTTTGTTTGCATTTCATAACTGATACGATGGGAGTTTCTTGATTATGGCAGTTTACAGATTATTCTCTGGTTTTTCTTCCTTTCTTTACTGCTCTGAGCAGCAACTGATTAAAGGCACAATTTGTTCTCCCTAAGTGTAAGTAAAAGTTAAACAGCCCATTCCTGTTTCTCCAATTTAGCTCTTTAAGTAGCATATTGAGTAAATGTGGCAGCACCCCTTTATTACAGTGACTGGCCAATCAACTCCAAAGGGGCAATCCCAGTGCTAATGGGATTAAGGCATACCAGTGCCTCCTTTCAGCATTACCTGTAAGTAAGGACTGCTGCCCCCATCCAAAAAAGCATAAGAACCATTTGCAACACTAAAATAAGGAGACAAGTGCTGTCAAACTTATTACAAGTGCTGTGAGCTTTGCCTGAAATCTTGTGTTCCACCACCCCTGGGCACCATAACTTGGGAGTGAGATGTAACTTAAAACACATTTTCTGTGTTGACTTCTTGCTCTAATGAAGCAGAATGGTGTTAATCCTGAGATTTCCCCCCCACACACACACCCCAATGTGCAGAATTCGATGTCGTGCTATGATGAACATTTCATCAGGGTACCAAACAGAACAATCCCTCCTTTCCTCGCCTGCCCCTGCTCTGTTCTGTGGGTTCACCAACCCCCAACCCCCATGCCAATTTCGGGGGGTTGAGGGTATACAGAGGGAGGGAGGGGATGGGAAGCCCCATTGTATAAGCAGAAGTCCCTGTGCAGGGCTTCTGCCGATGGGGCTTGTTAGGTGAATCCTGCCCAAAATATCTCAGCTACTAATATCTCATTTCAGGAAGAAATAAATGTTTCTTGTCCTCTGTGGTTGGGGTAAAAATATCCAAACCCTGCAGAAACAACACACCTGATTTTTGCTCTAATGGGGCTCCTTATAGTTCCAGATGGAGTGTTTCAAACCACTGGGATGGAGCATGGGAAACAGATGTACCAGATCCAGAGATCTTAATCTACCTTCCAATAGGGCACTTGGGAGCATGTTATGACAAGCCAGAGCTGTAGTAATTCCCTAAAACCTCCCTATTTGGTTTTCCTTTGTGCAGGGTTTTGGCACACACAGACACACTATTTGTTTGCAGAAGTTACAGCCACCCTTTATTGCAATTCAATTTTAAAATGCACACTGGCGGATGCAACATGTGTATTTCTGTAGCGCATCACCTGCCCTGCAAATTAGCAAATTTAAACTAAATTTGGTTACCTGGTCAAATTGCCTTCAGTTTGACAAGGTGTCCCTTTGCTGCCCGCCCCCATTAATCTAGTTGACTATTGAGTTTTAACAATTCCAGTGGTTTTCCTGTTTCCACTGGCTGTTCACAGTGTGCACAATATCAAACACAGCCTGTTGTTTCAAGAGCTGCACTGAGAAGATTCTTCTCTGAGCAACCCCTACTATTAACATGCAAGTACAAATAAATAAGACTGGTGACTAAGCTGTTCCTGCATACTGAATTTGCAGAAATTTGAACTTAAAGGCCCATGCCAAGAATTCCAGGCTCCCAGTGTGGTTTCCTCTCTGTAGTGGTGACTAATGTAATATCCATTGACACCACCAAGTAACAAAGTAAGGATGCAACCAGACATCCTTAAAGCAGAATGATACAGGATTAAGAAAACAAACAAACACCCCTTAAATCAAGCTTTTAACTAAATAAAATAAAATCCAGACCTCTCCTGTCCTCCACAGGCCAAATTTTGGACAGCATCACTTATTGCAAACATAGAGAGATGCAGGAAAAAGAAGCAGAATCTGGTGCAGAAAGAAAGAAAGAAAGAAAGAAAGAAAGAAAGAAAGAAAGAAAGAAAGAAAGAAAGAAAAGAACAGTGGCACAAGGCTTTGTGCAGGGCCTCAATCTGGCTTGGATGTTTATTTATATCATATTTTGACTCAAAGGAGGGAAGCCTCAAATCTTCCTGATTTCTTCTTTTTCTTCTTTGGTGATCAGTTGTAGCCAACTAAGATTGTCTTCCATGAACACGGTCTTAACAGTGAGTCCATAAGTGACTGTGGAGGCCAATTCTGGATCCACATGTCTTTCCACAATGGGGACATAGGTATCTGGGTGGGAGGTGATCATGGTGAGGGTTTGCCAAGCGTGCCTTCCTCTTAGCACGTTTCTCCCTTCCGTCTTGAGTTCAAACGTCTTCAAAGTCCATGACACCTTTGGTAAAGGCTGCTCTCAAATTGGAGTCCTCGCAGGCCAATGTTTCCCAATTGTTGATGTTCATACTTCATTTTTAAAGATTTGCCTTGAGAGTCTTTAAACCTCTTTTGTTGACCACCAGCATTACGCTTTCAATTTTTAAGTTCGGAATAGAGTAGTTGCTTTGGAAGATGATAAGCAGGCATCTGAACAACATGACCAGTCCAACGAAGTTGATGTTGAAGAATCATTGCTTCAACACTGGTGATCTTTGCTTCTTTCAGTACACTGACATTAGTTCACCTGTCTTCCCAAGTGATATTTACCCCATTATTTGGCCCCTATAAAGACCTAATGCACACCCAAGCATAAAGTGCTCTTGGTGAAATCAGTTGACACAAAAGCATCAGAGAAGACACAGAAAACTAACTGGGGCACTGAGGAAAGAAGAGTGTGCTTAGAGATAAACAGGAAACTGTGAGTGCCTAAGCTGGAGATTACCTCACCTAGTTCTATCTGCTTATGGCAAAAGATTTGTTGTTTTCCTTTGTCATGGGGCTCTACTATCTGAATTCCACACTGCAGATTTCTCAGCATTCCCAGCAGCTGCTTGTGAACAATCGTCCATTTCCAGCAGCCTTTTCATCCTGGGCAGATATCTATAACACAATACCCACATTTGCCCAAGAATTGAAATGGTGATGCCTGCACCAAATAACACCAACATGGCTTGCTTCCTGTTCTCCTATTGCACAGACAAGCAATATACAGTATATGAAAATGTTTCTTTAAATCACCCTTTCAATTTTCATGGGCCTGCAAGCCATCATAGAGACTGGAACTCAGCTTTGCCTCCCTAATTTTCATCCCCACTCATTCAAAAGTCTTGGGTTCTTCAAGGGTTCGCCTTAGTGGCAGGGTCTACTGTATATTTTGCATATTATCGTCTTGGCTTCCATCTGGCTTCCATTTTGAAGCTTCTTGGGCTGGTAAAGACCTCCCACTTCACTCATGATGCAGCACCTGCACTGATGCAGCATTTGCACGAGAAAATGTGTATATTGACTAACACCCCAGGAATCTGCTATCAAGTGAGATTCCCACCACACATACAGCAAAATAGGCACACGTGCAATTGTCACACATTGCCGTGTACACATGGACTGCAGGCATGCAATTTCACTCAGCAAAAGGGTATTCCAGCATAGGAAATTCTTCATGTATTAACTTAATAGCCTGAACATTCTCTGAAGAACTGAGACTAGCTAACATTACTGGATAATTGCTGGATGATTGGTCTAATTTAGTATAAGGTTGCTTCTTGCATTGGAAGGGGTAGCCAATATGCTACCATTCAGTTGCTGTGAGCTACAACTCCCATCAGTCCATGCCAGTAAGCTCAGTGGTCAGGAATGATGGGAGTTAGTCCCCAAGATCTGGAGGACATCACATTGACTATCTCTGGTTTAAAACAGGCCTTGGCAACTGCAGCATGTGAAATGACAGGCACACTGCTTGCTACCTTAGTGCTCATGCATATAAATTTGCAGGACAAGGTACATCCATCCATTCAGAGATTCAAATGCTACAGACCCTGGAAAGGGACTTGTGGCTGAAAAGTCTCCCAGAACAACTTATATAAGATCAATAAGACAGTTCCTGCCTGCCTACAGGCTTATAATCAAAGAGACAGGACATAAAAGGAGAAATAGATTAGGAGAGAAGTAAGCATACAATCTCAGGCACTTGCTCTTAAATGTTACATCTAAAAACTGTATCAAGCTGTAACAAACTATTCAGGAAGAGACAAAGTTAGCTAGACCCTCAGCAGAGTGGACAGAGTAGCCCTGCTTCCTATCATTCCCTCTGTGGCAATCTGATGGCATGCCTGCTGACAACTGAAGACAAGGGGAGCTCAATGGAACTAATATTTCAGTAGAGACGGTGGAATAGCCCTGCTTCCTATCTCTAGTGCAGGCATAGGCAACCTTCGGCCCTCCAGATGTTTTGGCCTACAACTCCCATGATCCCTAGCTAACAGGACCAGTGGTCAAGGATGATGGGAATTGTAGGCCAAAACATCTGGAGGGCCGAAGGTTGCCTATGCCTGCTTTAGTGTATTCCCATAATATCGTCTACCGGTACTTGACATCCAGAAATCATTTCCTCTGGACCGGAAAGTGAATGTGTTCATCATGTATTACATGACACATCAGTCACTACCTGAAGCTCAAGGTTAGCCAGGGGAACTTGTAGCTCAGCTCTCAAATGCCTTTTTCAGTTTCAGAGAAAGACAGTGAAGAAAGGAGGAACTCACTTGCAAAAAGACTAACACCGTCAGCTTCCTGCTTATATGCTTCAGGGAGCAAGGGGTTAAGGTTTACAACTTCAATCAACTCCATTGCTGACTAAGGAAATTATTCCTAGCCTATTGGGACCTTTCGCAGAAAACATGTAATTCAGTTGGGTGAAAAGTCATTGAAAGAGATTCTGAATCTATCTATGTAAGTTTAGATTAGAACATTCCAGTTACTTAGGCATTGTTGAAAAAACCTGGCATGCAGATCACTTATTCAGACTAGGAGAACTGAGCATTGTTTGAATAGGAGACAAACTGGAAGCTTTATCTTCTGGCAATCTGCATGACCTCCTGCAAGCTTCTTCCTGGAATATAAGCAGCATTGTTCAGACTCTCTCTCAACTGCTCAATCTGTCTCTCAAAAAGTATTACATCTTCCCTAGGAAGCAAAATAGTGCAAGACTAATTGGGCTGTAACGGCAAGACCTTTTGTGTTGCCGACCCTCCGCCATCGAATGCAAGAAATGGACTTCCGCGTCTGTGAGTCTAATGATAAACCAGGTGGTGGAGCTCAAAAAACCTCTGCCTTCTCTGTGCCTATACAACATCTATTCTTAAAAAACTAAACTAAACAAAAAACAGCTCTCCAATGCCATGTGTCACAAGATTATTATGTTGTTTGTCTTTTTGGTATTACTGGCTGCAGGGAACTTGGTTCACACAACTCTCAGATATGTCACATGGTGGCCACTTCAAATCACAGCTTGCCCTGGGGCCCCTTTGTGCAGACGCCACGTACTTCTAGGGTTTTCCATTGATTTCTACGTACTGGGCCAAATTCAAGGTGCTACTATTAACATATAAAGCCCTGAATGACTTGGGACCAGTCTACCGGCAGGATCACCTTAACCAATGCTATTTTTCTAGAAAAAGAGGTGCCCAAACTCACCATGAATGCCTCCCTTGTTCTCTAATAATGGCAGTGGTGCCCACCTGAGAGGTGCCAGAACTGAGTTCCAGTGAGTTCCGGCTGAAAAAACTGCCTCTGTCTGTGGAACTGGCAATGTTACAGTTGCCATGTAATGCCCATTTCACACTTGTAAGGAAACATAGGAGCTCTGCCAGAAGAAAAGTGTGGCAACCCTCAGTATCAACTAATTCTTTCCTTGATTTCAGTTCACAAGAGACTAGAAATTCTTCTCAGGTATAAGGAAAAAGTATAGGAAAATACTACAGGAAGGACATTATTTAACCTAGTAAAGTATGCTTTTGTGGAGGTTTTTGTTTTGTTTTGTTTTTGTTTTGTATCTTTCTTCCCATAAAAAAAAGAGTAACAATGCACATATTACTCAGGCATCTGGGTGAATGTGTGATATTTACATAATATCACATCAAGCTTATAAAGTAAAGTAGTAAGTTTATGGAATTCTTAAATTAGGGATTGTGATCATCACAGTTCAAAGTATGCAGTTTCTCTTGTGAATAAATAACCACTGAGATCAGGAAGAAGTGTGCATGCACACAAAAACTCATACCAATAAAAACTTAGTTGGTCTCTAAGGTGCTACTGGAAGGAATTTTTTTTTATTTTTTATTTTGTTTCCACTGAGATCAGTCACTGACACTTTCTGTAGAGTCACTTTGATAGCCAGGCAGGCATGACAGAACAATAAACTGCCAACCATGAACTAACAAGTTGAGAAGTTTTTTTACTCCCATGATGCAAAAACTCCATAGCTAACT
Source organism: Darevskia mixta (assembly GCA_034641385.1). NCBI lineage: Eukaryota > Metazoa > Chordata > Lepidosauria > Squamata > Lacertidae > Darevskia > Darevskia mixta. Next base: position 1,203,242 of record JAWWNH010000074.1, on the reverse strand, counting down.
ACACAGAGCCATAGAAGTCTTTGGCTTTTCGGAAAACGCTCCTTGTCTATGACAGCTGTGCCTTTCCAGTTAATATCATTGTGAAGTCATGATGCCATCTTGTGGTAGTCCACTCAAGTGACAGGTAGCTCACACATTTCTTCCCTGGCAATCTGTGGTGTTTGTGCGTGTAATTAAATTAGACACAGAATCTAACCTGTCCTCTGTTCTGTTCACAGACAGAAGCAAAACCACATGGCAGCAATTCCCGTGAGTGTGGCAGCTTGAGAAAGTGCTGAAACACAGAGTAGACATGTGCAGAATTGTGCTATTAGTCAGGGGAAAACAACTGCAACTCCTTCCTTGACAAATGCCCTATAAGAATCTGTCTTGACAGTCTCTCTGCTTCACTTACCTTGCCTGAATTTCTACCAATGCTCTCCAGCTGTATCTACAGCAGAAAAAGAAAAGAAAGAAACATATTTCTAGGATGAGAAGGAGAAACTATTCCCTCTTGTCTTGTCCCATCTTGTTTTGAAAATGTGGCCTTGCACTATATTCCACTATTTCTGGAAGTGGATTTTTCCATTGTGTGGAAGCTCAAAAATAATACAGAAATTAACAGTTCGGGAAAGGACAGGAAAACAAAAGAAACTGTTTTCTGGTAGGTGATTGCTTTTAATTAAAGGAACTGGTGCTGTGCTATTTTTTATTGGAACTATCTCTATGTTTTTAATAGTTTTAATTCTATCAGGGTTTAATTGTTTTTAATTATTTTTTTCTATGCTTTTAGCTGTTCCTATATTTATCCATAAGCCACCTTGAGTCCCAGTTAGGAATAATAATAATAATAATAATAATAATAATAATAATAATAATTGCCATGCAACAACTGCCTTCAGCTTTTGTTTCAAGCATCGGCCTTGTAAGAAAAAATGTGCAGGAATCAGAAGCTCCCCATAACAAAATTCCAAGAAGTGGAGCCTTAGATAAGGATGCCATCTGGCATGAGCTTCACTAGCTGTTTACACTTACATAGGAGTAAGCTCCATTGAACTTTGCAGGGCTTAACTTTGACAAAATGCACACCGCACTGAGCCGAAAATGAAATGAAGATCTCCGGGAACCTTGGGTGTAAATCCCATTGGCAATCCTGCTACATCTTACAAACTTGTAAAGGGATTTACAAGGGGCTTGTAAAAAGAGCCTTGCCTTTCACCCTCCCCAACAAAAGCTGTGCATCACATGTATGCTTTCAGTAAAGCAACATTTGCAGTGTGATGCTTGGTTCAAAAGAAAAAATAAATCCTGACATTTCCCCACCGTCTAGAACAGGACATTTTTGCCTTCGTAGTTCCCATTAATTGGTTTGCTGCTGATAGCATCAAACTAAGGCCAAACCTTTTTAAAGCTGAAAAATAGGTGCAAGGGGAATGCCAAATTGTTTGGGGGGTCAGTGATGTTTGGGGAACGGCATTTAATTCTTCCCCATACCATTTCTGAAACTGAAATGGCTTTTCCTCCAAAGCTGCCAACCATCTCCCTGTGAACTAAACTGTACTCCTTGTTGCTGCTTTTAGGCTTTGAAATGCAGCCAATCACAGATATCTGACAGGCTCATACACAATTCACTTCAGAAAAAATAAATATGATTTTGCTCCTGCGATAGCAAACCAACCTTTTGCCCAGTGTTGAGTGAGGCTGCAATCTAGCCAATGTCTCCTTTGAATAAACAGCTAACTTAATCATGAAGCATTCAGTTATTAGACTGTGTGGCAGTTGCCTCAAGAAAAAGATGAACAGTAAAGAACATCAACTTATATTCAATCAATGTGAGAAAGGATTTTTTTTTTAAGCGCATCCTTCACTTAATACAACTTAACACATAAGAACGTCTAAGTTTGTGTGATTGCTTTTGTTCCATTATAACCACCAAGGTATAAACACGTTTCCTTTCTACTGTAAGGTTGCATTCTGAACCAAATGATATTTCCAGAGACTTATCAAAGGCAGCCTTGCATGCATCACCTTACAGATAACATTGCATTACCATATCCAAACACCCTCGAGCTCATCTGCCCACACAACTCGATATAGCTAACATTGAGGCAGGAAGCACATTGTGATGCTGCCAGTTGAACAAAACTGAAGATCGAATGCTGTGCAAGGCTCCTTTGTGGAACACTTTGTCTTGTGTTTAAGGTTAATCACAGGCACTAGTGTGACTAACATGAGCACGACTTTGCAATCATTGCCTGGGCAATATGATGCAGCAGCTGTAACTCACCCTTTCAAGATACAGAAGCGCTTCCTGAGGAAGGAAAGGCAGGTAGCGGAGATTAAAAATCAAGTGGATACGTCATAGGATGGAAAAGAAGTACCATGACCATATCCTTTTTCAGCTTACCTTTCAATGGGGATGGATGGATGGATCTGTCCATTTTGCTTTCTCTCCATTTCTCATTTTTACAATCTTAAGTACAGTTTGTCACATTTCCACATCATTTTGTAATTTTTAAAAATTAAAAAAGTCATCATGAAAAATCATCAACATTTCATAACAGACACATTTCTATACGTGGTTTTGCATGTTCATTTTTTTAAATATATGCCTTTTTGGCATGCTTTCTCTTAATATATGCGTTTTTGTACACATTGGTTGGTTGGAGAACTGCATCACCAAATCCAGGGAAGTGCAAATTTGAAAAGATACCTGTATTTTGTTTCTTGGAGTAAGAATTAGGTAGGCTTGCTTTAAAATGTAAATCAAACTGAATTCCTCCCCCATCCTCAAGTGTCCCAATGCAAAATGGTGGTCAGGAAACATGTTGGTAAAATAATATATTTACAAGTTGGTAGATATAATGCAAGAAGAGAAAAGGCAGCACAACCTTAACATTTCTTCTAATGGGTAATATTATGTAGGGACACACACACACACACACACACGAGAATCCTTGAGCACATTTAAGAACAAGGTGATATTCTTTACCAAGAAACAAGTATAATTTGCTCTACTGCAACCAACATAGTCAAAAAAACCACACAGGATAACATAACAAATTTCCCTTATTTACTCAATGATTATAGGAGCCCCAGATTGTCCTACCTGGGTAGGGTTAACACCTTGTTATCTGAGCCTTTCCTAAGATGAAGATGAAGGTATAGAAGAAGCTGCACCTGCTTATTTAAAGGGCTGGTGCTGTTAAAGACACAGGAGCAGAGGTAGCAATCATATATCTGTCAAGATATTTGCAGGTTGACCCATCACACAGAGCCCCTCCAGACGTCCTTTATATAGTGATTTCATGATGATTTGTGCTAATTGTGGTATCACGACAGTTAGATGCAAGCGCCTGCAAATGTTTCAGGGCAGACATATTTATTGGTGTCCATTCACTAAGGAATATAAAGACCAAAGACAACTGTGTGGTACGTGGTACACTGGAAAGGATGTTGTCCCCATGCCAACAGCTCTCTAGGGATGTGTGCATCACAGTCCCAGCAAAGGATGATATTTAATTTTCTCTACTTCCTTACACAATTCATACAGCCCACACTCAGCATGTTTTTAGTAATATTTTATCCAGGTTTTTTTTTAAAGAATCCAATTTTTAAAGTTGTTTAAAACATTCACACTCAATATTGCCCCTGAAACCCTCTATCTGACAGCTGGGAAAGTGGGGGTGGGGGGAAAAAGAGACAAAACTTTTTAAAGTTTCCAAGGATTTAAATCTACCTGGCTGCTTCCTAAACACAAGTAACAGCTGCTGTACAATCTGCTGCCACTTGTAGAGCTCATGATCTTTTCTAAGGTACTGCACTCTTGCAATAAGCCAGCCTATAAATCTCAGTGAATGATGGAGGATTTAGGGTTTTACAGTAAGGAGAGAAGGAAGCTTCTATGACAGCCAAAGGATGGGGAAGAATAGGGGGAAACTGAGCAGCAGTAGAGCATGGGTCTTGGGAAAACTCAAAGTAGACAAGGCAACGAATGCTGTTGATCCAATTTCTGTTGCAGAAACTCCAGTTTCCTAAGAATGACAATTCTTCAGCTCCTTCCCTCCAGGCAGGCAGTTTGTGCCTTTAATAAGAACATGAGGAAGCCCCATCTGCCCCTCATCCTGTTCTCACCGTGGTCAGCCAGATGCCTGCGGGAAACCTGCAAGCAGGACCCACGCAAAGAGCCCTCTCCCCTCCTGTGACTTCCAGCAACTGGTATTCAGAAGCATTCATATCTCTGTGGAGGTAGAGCTAGTAGTTGTTGATAGCCTGCAAAGGAATGGGCCTATAGCACATCCCTCAAGCCGAAGAATGCTGTGAACTGTATTTTGAGGTTGCTAGGAATTGCAGCTCTGTGTGGGATAAACAGTTCCTACGATTTGTTGAAGGTGGTACTTTAAATGAATGGTGAATATGCAGCCTGAGTTGTATGCTTCTAACTAGATCAGGAGGGTGACTGTTTTCTGGTGTGGAAGCATGGAAGGATAAGATACCTTACTGTGCTGATCTTAAGGCCAAAATTAGATTTAATTGGTACACTGTTTTGTGCATTTACCTGTGTATCAACATAGGCTTGCATTGTGAAAGTAACACTGGAAGCAGAACGTAGGCCCAGCTGGACATGACATTTATTGTGTGGGTGCAATTAATTCATATATATATATTTATATAAATAGCCACATGGAAGATGGCTGAGTAGCTTCAGGACTCTAGAGAGGGGTGATTCAACTCTTCCTCTCAGTATCATAGGTACAAAAGCCCACCTTTCTGAAGCTGTTGTATGCATTTCAAAGGAAGCCTCTATTCCTGTGAGTCAGTTAATGGATAAGCAGGTGTGGTTTGGGGGAAATGGCCTCACAGGCAAAACTGGACCCCTATATATATATATATATATATATATATATATATATATATATATTGCAGGGGGGACAATGGCAGGGGAAGAGGAAAAGGTAAAATACCCCCTTCTCATCCCACCAGTCCAGCAGTTATTGTTTTGGTAACATACAATTACCACCATTAGTTTGGCTTTAGTGCAAACCTACATATCTTGGGAACAACAAAATGGGGGTCTATTCGGGGGTGGGAAAATGTCATGTTTTACATTCCTTGTGTGACACAAGTGCCACTGTGAAGATGTCACCTGAGCAGGCATAATCTCAGCGAATCAAAAATAGTGAACAGCTTGCAATCATGTTCTTCTGTGACAATGCTAAGGTGTTGTTGTCTATATTAATATTCATATATTCAGTCTCAGTATAATTCCCTTTTTTACTGATGGAAATTAGCACCTTGAGGTGAACGTATTTTATCACTTGTGCTATTCTCTCTTGGGAAATAAATCATGTTCAGATTGTGGCAGAAATAAACAGCGATGGTCCTATCTATGTGTGTTTGCAAAGAAATAAATCCCAATGAAGGCTAAACAATAACTGTTTTTATGAAGTTTAATATGCCCTAAGATTGCTGCTTAGAACAAAGTCCTCACTGTCACTTGCTCTAGATTTTATCCCAAAAATCACTTCCTTCAACAGTCGCTCTGTTAGTGCTATAGATTGTGTTTTTGTGACATACTCTTGCCCTCTGGTGGTCAGTATAATATTATTGATGCAGCAGATAGTTATGTGTCACTTTGATAATATTCATATTCTGCCCGTCCTCCAGGATATTTGGGTGGCATATATCTCTTCTCCCCCACACATCCACCAGAAAATCAAATCCTCCCTCAGCAAAGAAGCTCTCTGGGTAACAGCCAGTCACTCTTAGCCAACCTACCACACAAGGTTGTTGAAAGAATAAGATGGGGAAGTGGCTGCACTATTTGGAGGAAAGGTGGCATATATATTATTATTAATTCCTATTATTTGTTAAATTTCCATCCCACCATTCCTTCCAAAAGGAGCCCAGGGGTGTAAAGAACAAGTGATACAACAATTTTAAAAAGGTGTTTAAAAGATCTTTAAAACAATTCCAATAGAGGTGCAGACTGGGAAATATCTCAGCTTCAAAGGCCTGTTGGAAGAGGAAAGTATTCTGTAGGCACCAAAAAGACAACAGAGATGGCACCTGTCCAATATTTGAGGGGCAGGAATTCCGATGTGTAGGTGCCACAACACTAAACACCCGGTTTCTATATTGTGTGGAATGGATCTCCTGATAACATGGTATCTGTAGGAGGCCCTCACATGCAGCGCACAGTGATCAACTAGCTATATGAAGCTGGAGGCGATCTTTCCATTATCCTGATCCCAAACTGTAGAGGGTTTTACACATAAAAACCTGCACCTTGAACTTAGCCTGGTAGCTAATTGGTGGCCAATGCAATTCTTTGAACAGCAAGGGCTTTTTTTTGGTCTTGTTTTTGATTGATTTCATTAGTGCATGAGAAAGGGAAATGAAGTACTGCCAGGGAAATAGCTGTCAAAAGATAAATTGGAATGTCTTTCTTAGAAAGTAAAGGAATTCCTCCAGTATTCAGATAGACACATCAGATTGCTAAAGCCTTCTGGTGTTTGTAATGCCAAGATTCACCATGTACTCTTAATTTAAGACTGATCACTCTCCCTGGAAAATCATCACCCTTTGCCCTCCCACACACACCAATGTCACTCCATTAGTGCTCTCTAGCATGTCTCCATACCTTGCTCCTTTTTCTTTTAGTATCTATCCCTGACCAAGCTCTGATGCTCTTTTCCTGCACTGATGCTTTCGTTTGGCAACATCTGATTGCTGCAAGCCACTGGGCATCCATGCACAACTGCTACCAGTTCCCAGGATAGCCTGCATTATCTGCATGGCAGACTTGAGAATCTGTAGGGTAGCCAATCCCACTAAAGAAAGGCATACAAACTGGCCCTGCTCCCTGCAATGCATCCACTGTAGGGCAGTAGGCCTTGCATCTTGAACTCCATTTATTTGCAAAGCCAAACTCTGAGGAACTCCTGTGTGAGACAAGCCCTGACATTGAGACCTAACAAAAACGGGAGGGATGAAAAGGGAAATAACCTAAAACAAAACTCTACATCTGAAACAGAAAATCATTTCAAACATGTTTCCTTCTTTCACTCTTTAGATCCACCATATCCACATAGTATCGAAAGGGAGTAAAATATGATTGTTGTCCCTGATTATGCTAGTGGAAACCCTTATGCCCTGGCCATGTGGAGTTAAGCAGTATATAAATTGTTGAAATGAATAATAATAAATAAAGAGGGACTGAAACCTTTGAGAAAACTACAGCATTATCATGTTGTAATCACCCTGAGTTTTAAAAGTCCTCTTGAAAGCCTTTCAGCCTGCTGCAAGAAATGGAATGTCGGTGTCCTTTTTAGGTCATTCACAGCTATTGGTCATGTGTACCAATCAAAATAAGTATGAAACCATTTCCCAGTCTTTGCACATTCTGCTCTATCCAGGCCTACAGTTGCCCCTCCAGACTGGGTGTTATTGAGGTATCGTTGTCTTCTTCAGGACTAAGGAAAGCATCTACTGTCACTTTGCTGTCCATCTGCTGAGTTTGGTGCTGTTTCTCTGCAAACTGCACAGCAGCGTGTATACTGTGGAAGGACAGCAGCTCCGTATCCTCCATCCCAGTAAGCCAGCCACCTGCCTGGAGTAGACGCCGCATGGATGGGTTGCAGTTGGCCAGCAGGACCTGGATGCCAACCTTCTTGTAGTCCTGGCGAGTCTCCTTCAGCACACTGAGGCCCACGCTGTCTACAAACTGCATGGCACCACAGTCAAGGATTAAAGTGTGCATGTCTATGGCTGGACCAGGAGCATCTGATACAGAAACCTTTGCAGCGTCTCTCTTGGCGCCCTTCAGGCAGTTAAACTTAGAAGAAAAGCAGCTTTCGTTCTTGCCCAGGTTTGCTTTCACATCAGCCTGTCGCCGCAGGGCAGCAACCAGCGAAGGATTCACTCCTGTTTTCTGGAAAAGTGAACTTTTGAAGTAGTCCTTGTTTGCGTAGTAAAGGGAGGTGTCGAAACGGAAGATCTTGATATTTGCAATGCTGCTGATCTCTTTGTAAGTGAACTGGTCCTCGTAGATTTCAGAGTCGTTCACCTTGCCGAGGAGCGTGGCTCGGGGCCTCTGGGTGCGGAAGATGATGCAGAGGAGGGAGAAGCAGACGCCTATGAGGAGGCCCAGCTCTGTAGTGATGAGTAATGAGGACAGCATGGTGACCCACCAGATCACGGTGTCTATCTTGCTGATCCGCCACATCTTCGGGGTGTCGGCAAATTTCCGCAAGGCCCCCCTGAGGTTAACGATGGTGATCACCCCCAGGATGCAGGTTTGCAGTGAGTAGAAGAGAGGGGCAATCCACAACAACACCAGGAGCAGCACAAACGCAGATACCAGGCTTGAGATCTGGGTACAGCACCCGGTGGATTCCTTCAGCAGGGTTTTTGTCAAGGCTGCGCTAGAGACAAAGCAGCAGAAGAAAGATGGTATGAGATTCGCCATGCCAATGGCAATCATTTCTTGGTTGGCCCGAACCGGGTAGCCATGCTTCTTGCCAAATATTTCTGCCAGCGAGATAGTCATGGCAAAGCCGATGATAGCAATGGGCAGAGCATCAACTGCCAGGTTTGAAAGAAGGCTCAGATCCGGTACAGTAGGCTGCTTGAAACCAGTGGGAATGGAGCCACATATTTTAGATTTATATCTCTTGTTGAAGTTGAAGAAATACGAAAGCAGGGTCGCCGCAATGACCACAAGAAGCTCCATGGGGAAAGGAGCCTTCATTTTGTCTCTAAAGTAGTTGTTGATCTCCTTCACTGGCACAATGAGGACCAAAGCAATCAGGCTGGTGACTAGGTCACAGATGTTGGTGTTGCCAATGTATCTGAATATGTCAACCCACGTGAAGATAAGAGAGCCCACTCCATCATGGCGAGGGATTTTCAGTCCCAGCAGAAGACTCATTTGGGAAGTGAGGATGGTAAGGGAGGATCCAGTCACAAAGCCACTCAGGAGAGGTTCCGAAAGATATACGGATATGAAGCCCAGTTGGAAGACCCCTAGAAGTATCTGAAAGGGAAAGCAAGTTGCATTGATTAATCTGACTGGGTGAAGGTGCAAGAAGCAAATATCAGCATTTGCATTTGTTCTCTGTTACTCTCTGCTTGTTGTGAGAAAATCTCCTGTTCTTGTATTCTGGTTCACGCGTATACATGTAAATCACTTGCATGAACTGGCCCCATTGTAAAGCACTTGAGCTTAGAGTAATGCGAGCTGATGTGCCCACTCTGCCAGTGGTGTTTGATCTATCTTACAGGAAAGTTATCACCTGATGCTATTGTCATGTGTGAACTAGATCCACATCTGTGACCACTCAGAAACCACTCAGAGGAAGCCATTCTCTTTGTAACTTCGTATCTAATTCCAACCAGAGCTGTATGCAAGTGGCCTCTCTTAGCCACAGAAATCGGAGGGAGGGGGGAGTGATAGGATCATTTCACCAAACTGCTTCAAGAGATGAAGCAATTCTCCAACAGTTTCTCAGGGGTCAGGCTCACCATTAGCCATGGCAGTAGCACAGCTTCTCTTGCTTGCTTGCTCCTTTTGCAGCTGCAGCTGTAACTGTGTTGACAGGTTTGAATATACTGTAGAGTTTAAGCACCCTAAACATTAAGAGAGCACTTGTGTTGTAAGGATCAGGAAGTTATCTTACCTGGTAAAGCCCAACCAAAAAAGTTAAAGCAGTTGCCACAGTGATAGCATAGCAACTTTTGTCACAGAAAACTGTCCCGTTCAACGTGGCATTCACCAGTATGTCAGTCTCTAACTGGTATCCTGCTAACGTCAGTTGCCGGTTTACTGATTCCCCGATCATCAGGCAAAGGACTCCGAAAGTCCCAATGCAATTGTGGCGTGAGGTAGCCATGGCAAAGTAGATAATAACAGAGAAGAAGTTTGTGTAGAGTCCGTAAATGGGATCCTGACTTGCAAGGAGGGAGTAGGAGATGGACTGAGGGATGCCAACTATTCCAACCAGGATGCCGGAGATGATGTCCCCAAGCAGTTGTTCCTTGATACTGTAGCGGGGAAGCCACTCTACCACAGGAAACAGCTTAATGAAGACACCAAGGACACTTTGGCGGTCGCACCCGGAATTCTCCCTGGCTTTCTTGATGAGCTTCTTGACACTGAGACCTGGAGGCTCATGCTCTTCAAGCTTGACAGGTACATAATGAGAAGATGACTCTGGTGGTGGCCTGCTTGGCATATCAATGCTCTGCTTAGGCATCTGGGTAGCAGTGCCATTCTCCATGGCTCCAAGGCAGCTGAAAGAGGGCAGCATGTGCACTATTAACTGAAGGCACTCATGCATGATTGCAAATGAATTCTTATGCAGCTAATGATGCACTGTTTCATACTGAGCAAGATTACAATCACAGCTCAGGCACAACCATAAAAGGAACCACCAGCACTGATAAACCTTTGGTGCATAGTAGTCCAATCATAAAAGCCATTAATTGGGTCAGCCATGAAATATAAGCGAAGGGCCTCTGCAACTGCAAACATTATGCCATTATACAAAAATACTGGCCGGATATATTCACAATGACTATGTACGACACCAGCTCATCTTGTGCTACACAAGTGATTGTAGGATAATATGAAACAGGCTTTTAAATAATCTAAAACTCTCCTTTTGCTTTATCAGTCAGAACACCTGGAATGTGAACTGACATGCCAGACTGAAGGAAGACTATTCTTGACATTTACTGATAATAACAACTGAAAAGCCCCTTTTGGAATTTTTGTGTGGAAAGGGGAATGAATTAACTTGGGATGTCTGGGTTGAAGACTGGGAAAATGTTGCCTAGCAGAATGAGGAACAGCTGGATATTACCTTGGAATACTGCTGGATACCATCCTGGAGTGAACACACTGAATATTTTGAATAATCTTTATACGCATTGTTGATAGAGAATCAGAAATCCTATTTATTTATTTCTCGCTTCTCTCTTTTTCTTTTTCTTTTTCTTTTTTATGATCTTTCTCTTCTTGTCTTTTCTCTTTTCCCTTTGCTATGCTTTTGCTTATGTTTTGTTTTTTGATGTCCTCTATTCTGGGTTAATGAAGGTACCCACAGGAAGGTGATGGTTGGCAGCTGAAAGACCCTGTGGGAGAGGCAGGGAAGGGAAGATCTCCCAGGGTGGGAGGCTGGGATAAGAAAGGGAAGCTCCCAGTGAGAGCTGGGAGGGTCCACCCTTTTCTATGTGAGATGGCTTTGTATTTTATTTTATTCCCCTTTTCTCCTTTTCTTTTCTTTTCTTTCTTCTTCTTCTGTTTTTTTTAAAATTTGGATTAGTTTTTATTACATTGTATGTTGAAAAGTTTCAGTAAAAATTATATATATAAAAGAAACACATTTTTAATGCCTTAGCACCATTTGGCCCATTTTTATCAGATTTTTATTTTTTTGGGGGGGGGGTCTCTTGGAATGATTAACATTTGCAAACAATGATAAGTAAATAGTTATAGTTATTAATAATCTGTCCTATGTATGTGTTCATAGTCTTAGTGGACCTTTTTGTAATTATTAGATCTTGGATTACTTGTAAATAATAAATACACAAAAATAGTAATTTATGGTTAAAGAAGTTGGCACTTGCACACAGCTTTTCTTGTATGGCTATATAGAAAACCTGCAAACCTTTTTTTAAAAAAGTGCAACAAATATCACTTTGGATGCTTACTTCATCAAAACATATAATACAACTCACCCCTGATCTTAAGGTCTTTCTAATAAAAAAGAATCACTAAGACACACTTTTTAAAATAAAGTGTTTAAACTTCTACTGTCTGCTGCAGTAAAAAAATGTCTCTTTTGTTACTTACTTGGAGCCACCATTATAGTGGACGGCAGTGTATACAGTATATACTGGGGGAGGAGAGACTTGAGTGGGTGGATTGGAAAGTACCATACACATGGTAAGTAGTATTGGTATAATTCACAGATTCCCAACCCTCTTGAGTCGGGGGACACATCTGGAAATGTAAGAATCTCATTGGCTCAACAAAATACGCATTTCACAGACGAAAAGCTGGCAATGCTCAGAACCCCTCTCTCAAAACAGCAGGTAAAACATCTACACACACCCAAAGCATCTTCCCCAAAGACAAAAATAGGGACAAAATGAGGACAGCGTTTTACCAAGGACAGGTACCAGAAATCAGGCACTGCCTCTGGTAAATAGTCAGTTATGCCTATCTTCTCAAATGCAAATCACCTCTAGCCTTCAAGCCCACAAGCTATCTTGTCCTGGTGGGGGAAATGAAGCAATCAAACCTATACAATCTCCAAACCTGCAGTGTTTGCTTCCTCCTCCTCTCGAACTGATCCCCAATTCCAGCACAAGAAGACAAGTAGAATTGGATCCCCTTCATTGGCCCTTTTATTGCAACTCCTGCCCAGCCACTCCAGAGGTATATTTTGAAAACAAACACCACTTAAATAAAATATTTTTTTTATGGGAACTTGAACTACCTCTCAATTATGATTTCAAAAGTTTAAACAGTGGTGGATGATAGGACTGCCATACTCTCTTGAGCTTGTTGGCTAAACAAAAGGGAATTGCTGGTGCTCAGGCGACATTCCCCATGCACCTTATTGTATCTCTTCACCAAGGGACTAGCTAAGGGATATTGATAAGCTGATCCACTAGCCAGCACACACGGACTCTGTCTGCAACCAGTGCTAAGCCAAACCATAAAGGTAAAGGTAAAGGGACCCCTGACCATTAGGTCCAGTCGTGACCGACTCTGGGGTTGTGGCGCTCATCTCGCTTTATTGGCTAAGGGAGCCGGCGTACAGCTTCCAGGTCATGTGGCCAGCATGACTAAGCCACTTCTGGTGAACCAGAGCAGCACAGAAACGCCGTTTACCTTCCCGCCAGAGCGGTACCTATTTATCTACTTGCACTTTGACGTGCTTTCGAACTGCTAGAAGCCAAACCATGGTTTAGTGCAAATGTGCAAGAGTGTGGGTTCACGGCCCTTTAGATCTCATACCCAGCTGCAGGAACAGGGAACTTGTGGTCCTTCAGATACTGCTGGGACTTCAATTCCAATTAGCCAACATGGCCAATAGTCCATGGTGGTGGGAGCTGTAGCCCAACAATATTGGGGGGGGGGCTCAGGCTCCCCACCCATGTCATACTGTAACTTGACCTGTAGCCAAGCTTAAAGCATGAAATAGCAACATACTACCTCCCTTTTCCTCCCTTGTTCCCCCCATGTCAAAGTATTAGTTGTAAGTTTCATGGGGTAGCTCCACACACACTGATGGCAAATAAATAAATCAGGGTTGAACCAGGGTTGTACGTGGGGCTCTGAATTTTCCATGACTTCATCCATAGGGGACAGAGAGGGATGTGCAAGTGTGTGTAGGAACTAGCCAGGGGTACAAAGGTAAATTTTACATGAATGGTTCTGTCCATTATTCCTCTGGCCCCGCCCACCATTGGTATGTCCCCATCCCCAGGCTACTGAGAAGGGAGTGTAGCCCTCAGGCTGCTGAAAGACTTTCCCCTGCTCTGTGGTCAGCAATTTGACCAGAGGGTTCCTTTGAGAAGGTGTTAGTGGACCAAAGTCCTGCTGCCATGAATGTCAAACTCTAAAACCCTCTTTTGCTCCTGAAAAGTGCAGTTGCAGACCTTGGGGTCTCAAATTTCAGCAGTGCCCTGGGTTACACCAAAATTTGGTGTCCCCCTCCCACCTTCCATTCTGCATCATAGCTGTGGCACCCCCTCATAGCTGTCAACTTTTGGATTTGAAAATAAGGGATCAGCAGCCTCACCTGTCCCGGGGACAGTCTATGGTTCTCGGGGACAGTCCACGCCCCGGTAATCCCCCCAGGCTACAAATTAATTTACACCATCATCTTTCCCCACCTCAGGGTCTCTTTTCCAGGGAGTCTTCTCTTCTCATGAGATGCTTCAGGATCTGTCTTTCCAGTGAGCAGCCAGGGCTGATGTCCTTCAGAATGGATCGGTTTGATCTTCTTGCAGTCCACGGGACTCCAGCACCACAATTCAAAAGCGTCAATTCTTCATGGGGGGATTGATCAGGTTCACTCTTTTGGCTCTCTGGCATCCATTAATGACTTATTATACAAACGTGTTGCAGACTTTGCATCCTTTAACACTCTTTTGGAAGGAGTGCATTTGTGGGCTGGGCCAGAGTGGTTGATTTTACATGCAAGCAAAGCACAAACAGTGCTGTTGTCTAATGACATCCTATTCTCTGTAACTATTGGTGAGCAACACAGCTGAGGAGCTTCCCTGGCCGGCAGGGAGGGAGAGGAGCTGCTTCCTTTGAAATCCGGGAAATTTACGGGATATCTAACAATCCGGGATAGCAGCGGGGAACGGCATTGGAATAAGGGAATTTCCCACCAAAAAAGGGAAACAGCGAAAAACAGCGCTGGAATAAGGGAATTTCCTGCCAAAAAGGGAAGGTTGACAGCAGAGGCGTAGCAAGCCCAGGTGGTACCCGGGGCGGAATTTTTTTTGTCACCCCCCCACACTTTAATTTTTAAAAAATTAAAAAAAAATTAAAAAGTGTCACCCCCCTCTGATGGTGCCACTTTGCGAGGTGTGGGGGTTTTGTGTGTGTGTGTCTATTATCTCTTTTTTTTCAATAAAGTTAAAATAAAAAAATAATAAATAATAAAAAAATGTAAAAAAATAAAAAAAAATAAAATTAAAAAGTGTCACCCCCCTCTGATGGTGCCACTTTGTGAGGTGGGGGTGTTGTGTGTGTGTGTGTCTATTATCTCTCTCTTTTTTCAATAAAGTTAAAATAAAAAAATAAAAGAAAATGATAACAATTAAAATAAAAATAAATAAATAAAAAGTGTCACCCCCCTCTGATGGTGCCACTTTGTGAGGTGTGGGGGTTGTGTGTGTGTCTATTATCTCTTTTTTTCAATGAAGTTAAAATTTAAAAAAAAAATTTAAAAAAATTAAAAAAAAATTTTTTTTTAAAGTGTCACCCCCCTCTAGGGTGGAACCCGGGGTGGCCCGCCCCCCGCCCCCCGTTGCTATGCCCCTGGCTGACAGCTATGCACCCCCTGCGATGCCAAGGCTCCACGCTCAGTGTGACTGAACCCATTGTGTTCCCCTAAATCCACCTCTGAGGAGGGGCAAGCTGGCAAACACTCAAACAGAGACAGCTTTCAACCAGCCCCCCCCCCCCAGTTGCTGACCTCTGACATACCTGCTTACATCATTTGCACAAAGCAAGATGATCTCAGTTTCCTAAATTCAGGCAGGTAGCCGTGTTGGTCTGACGCAGTTGAAACAAATAAACAAATTAAAAAATTGTCCAGTAGCACCTTAGAGACCAACTAAGTTTATTCTGGGTATAAGCTTTCGTGTGCATGCACACTTCTTCAGATACCTAAAGAAGTATCTGAAGAAGTGTGCATACACACGAAAGCTTTTATCAAGAACAAACTTAGTTGGTCTCTAAGGTGCTACTGGACAATTTTTTAATTTGTTTATTTATTTCAGTTTCCTAAGGTTAGGCTCAAGAATGTCTGGCACATCAGAACTATTGGCCAACAGAAGCCATGTCACAGATCACTCCATAAAATGTACAATAATAAATGTGTGTTTTTTAATATAACAGGGTTCTCACACAGGGTTTTCACACATACCTGATCCAATAGATCAGGTATCTTCAGCCTTTTTTCAGACCCAGGACCCACTTTTAACTCAACCATGCTTTTGAGGACCCATTTCTTAGTCTTTTACAATAGATTTGCATGATGGTAGTGCTCCTGTTGCGGCCTACCTTGGATCAGGCCAGGACCTACTTGCGGTTCCTGATCTACCAGTTGAAGACCAGTGCAATAGATTTAACTTTACAAAAGCTAGTCAAAGGTCACCAGAGTTATCTGTCATCAAGGAAATGTTTGTTTTCAGGGCAGTCTTTTAAAATACTGCTTCTATGTAACCAGTATAAACTTGCTAAACTGTGTAGGTTTCCGTTCTGAATCAAGTTTGTGCAGCAAAGAAGCTGGTACCAACTTGAGCACGACAAGGTGAAAGATAGGACTCGCTTGACAAAGTGTCTTCTTCAGTGGTACGTTTGGAAATATATTTAGAACAGGCAGGTGACTCAGTCCATTAATGCTTTTGCTCCCTTAGTTGGGTAGTGGTGAGGACAAATTTATTATTATTATTATTTATTGAATTTATATAATGTCCTATACCCGGAGGTCTCAGGGCAGTTCACAGAACAAAATCAAAATATACAACCACAAAATATATAATCAAAATAAAAACAATAACCCAATAACTCCCGCCGCCGCCAACCCCCCCCCCCCAATTTTAAAAGGGCATAGGATGTCAATCAAATCAACCAAAGATCTGATTAAAAAGGAACGTTTTTGCCTGGTGCCTAAAGGTGTATAATGAAGGTGCCAGGTGAACTTCCCTGGGGAGAACATTCCACAGATGGGGAGCCACTGCAGAGAAGGTCTGTTCTCGTGTTGCTACCCTCCAGACCTCTTGAGGAGGAGGCACATGAAGAAGGGCCTAAGAAGATGATCTTAGGGTCCGGGTAGGTTCATATGGAAAGAGGCAGTCCTTGAGGTATTGTGGTCCTGAGCTGTTTAAGGCTTTATAGGTCAAAACCAGCACTTTGAATTGGGCCCAGAAACTAATTGGTAGCCAGTGCAGTCGGACCAGGATCGGTGTAATATGCTCAAACCGTCTTCCTCCGGTGAGCAACCTGGCCACTGAATTCCGCACTAGTTGAAGTCTAAACCATCTTCAGAGGCAGCCCTATGTATAACGCATTGCAGTAATCTAACCTTGAGGTTACCAGCGCATAAATAACAGTAGTTAAGCTATCCTTGTCCACAAAGGAGCACCAACATACTTAGATAACAGGAGACGGGGCAGGTGCACATCTAACATACTTCCCCTGTTGAAGGCTGACAAGTTATTTGTAGAACTTTATTTAAAACCACCACTTTTACCATCATGAAACATGCATATCATGGTGAACATTTTTGGCCTGGCGAGCCAGCTAGTTATCTGTCTCCGACCCTATAGGCCAACACCATTTCTCCACCTGCCCCACACCTGATGTCACATATTATGTCAAGTATGGGGTAGGTGGCCATGATTGGGGGGTAAATAGCCTCATGGGCAAAAAATCTCTATATATTTGGTAAAGGTAAAGGGACCCCTGACCATTAGGTCCAGTTGCGGACGACTCTGGGGTTGTGGCGCTCATCTTGCTTTACTGACTGAGGGAGCCAGCGTACAGCTTCCGGGTCATGTGGCCAGCATGACTAAGCCGCTTCTGGCAAACTAGAGCAGCACATGGAAATGCCGTTTACCTTCCCGCCGGAGCGGTACCTATTTATCTACTTGCGCTTTGACGTGCTTTCGAACTGCTAGGTTGGCAGGAGCAGGGCCTGAGCAACGGGAGCTCACCCCACTGCGGGGATTCGAACCGCTGACCTTCTGATCGGCAAGCCCTAGGCTCTGTGGTTTAGACCACAGTGCCACCCTAATTAAAAGCAATGAAGTTCTCCCCTTGGTCCTTATGTCCATTTTATCTAGACATATAATTTGAACCTGGGATTGGCTCTTTTTTCTCCAGCCCACACCTTTGTACAGAAAAGGGACACAAAGCTGAAGTTCCCCATTTAGCACAAGGCTGTAACTGTTAAGGCTCCCGTATAGCCACAAAAACCCATTGGGGATGCCAGATGTCACACTTAGAGTAAAGGTAATCGAGAGTGAGGGTAACAAGTTAAAAGGCTTCTTAAGGTAACGGTGGCATCAACAAAGCTGTCTCAATATAGTCTGTTTTGTAAGTAAGGGGTAAAGCTCATATAGGCTGCTTATAGTAAAAATAGTACTATGTTGACCCATACTACTACCCAGCCCCATAAATAAAAGCCTAGGAGGGGCATTGAGGTCAGCTTTGCAAAGCCAACTAGAGGGTTTATTGGGCCTGGCACTGGTGTGATGTTGGGGACTCTGCTGCTGCCCTCTACAAGGAGCCATGCATGTGTGTATACCAAGCTGGGGGCCTTGAAGCCAAGATATGATGTGCTTCATTTTTTTTCTCCCACGGAGATACAGTAAGGGAAAAGGGACCGGGCTATATCTCTCCTGAGCACCTCTTCCAGATTCCAACCCCCTTCTGGCAGAACTTCTTTCTCTTTCCTCTTCTTCTGGTTGTGGCCTGCTGCTGGCCTTCTCCACTACTCACTCAGTAATGGTTCTTCCCTTAAGGCCTGGCTTCACATTACTCCTACACCTTTGCCTGTGGCAACTGCCATGGGAAATTATTCTCCAGAAATCTTAGGTGGCTTTCATTCACCTTGGGTGGTCATTGGTACACACAAGGTTGTTGCTTTGTGAAGGCCTGGGGCAGCTCAGCTCAGTACAGGCACTTCCTGTTTGCCACCCTGGCTCAATGTGGGCAATAGATTAAAAAAAACACAGCCATTGAGCTCTGCTTGGCGCCTCCCTCACTCCCTCAGTTCGGTGCCCTGAGCAACCACCCATCTTGCCCACCTGACTACAAAGACTTACACCAGTGGTTCCCAATTAGCTAATTACCGAGGAACCCCTATTTTTCAAAAGCCAAGCCATGGATCCCCTACTTTTGAAAATGTTGATAACTCTATGGGAGTTATCTGTGCAAAGCATTTTTTTTGACTAAAATGTGGGGCTGACCCTAATAAGCAAAGGATTTTAGGTATACTGAAAAACAGACCATAAAATTTATATTACCATGCAAAAATGACAAAGATTTTTTTGGGGGGGGGAGGAGAGAAAAAATTAATCAACAAGATAAGTGAGTCCCCTGGCTGGTGATGATGCCACAGACCCCCTGGGTGGGTTCCCCAGATCCCCAGGGGTTCCTGTATCCCTAATTGGGAACCACTGACTTATACAAACGGATAACTAAAACCACCCTTGCTCCATGGAGTGATATCTACCTCATAAACATGGTCCAAGCACATGTAAGCAATGGTTTTTTGAAATTAATAAACAAAAAGTGTACATTAATCCTTTGCATTGTCCCCCTCCCCTCAGCTTTTTACAAAGTGTATAATGCTGCAGCAGGAGCCTTCATCCAGACAGTGTTTGTCATGTGACTGGCCAACTGTTCAAGGGATTCACAGTCTAAAAAACAAGGAAGTTGGAATGGTGAGAGACTGAAAAGGAAGCTTATTCTAAGGCCTGTCTGTAGAAAAAATCATCTCTAGAAAACCATATACTGCTAGCTCAGGAGTGCAATACCTCAGGGACCACATCTTCCCCCATGAATCATCATCAGAGGCCCTTCTTTATGTGCCTCCTCCACAAGAGGTCCAAAGGGTGTCACCACGAGAATAGGCCTTTTCTGTGGTGACTCCCTGCTTGTGGACTCCTCTCCCCAGACAGGCTCACCTGGCACCTTCATTACAAATCTTTAGGCGCCAGGCAAAAACATTCCTCTTCTCTCATGCATTTGTTGGCTAATTGAGCAATCTCTGGCCTTTTAAACCAGAGAGTGTTATTGTTTTCCTTTGTTCTATGGTATGTACTTTTGTGTTTTTATATTGTAAACCTGATGAAGGTGTTAGCAATTTCACTCCTCCGATGCTGCAGATGAGATTGTTGTAAATCACATGCTTGTCTGGGACGAGTCTGGAAAAGGAAGACAGTATTATCTCTTCCGCTGCGGGTACTATAATTACACTGTACTTTCGCTTTTATTTATTTCTGTTTGTTCTCTCGGAGTTGGAGAGAACGGACTCCATTATGCTTTTGTCTGTACATAGTGTGTAAATAAATAGTAGATTAGCTCTGCGATGTCTTACTCTTCTTGCTGTGTTATGCCGGAAGACTAGTGTACATATACCAGCTGGTATATGTCGCTAGGAAGCGCACTGGAAGAGAAGGGAGATGCCTTTTCCAGAGCTGCACGTACCAGAGGACACTCAGAGTTTCGGGGGCTTACAGGCACCCCAGGGCGTTTTTCGAACAGAAGGGAGGTATAGAAATTTAATAATAAAGAAAAATAATACTTTGTATTTGCTCAAAGTGGGTTTTTTATATGGAAAAAATATCCAGGTATGCAAAGGAAAGGGCCTTACCCAAAGGATTTTACATATATTTAAGGGACGTGGGTGGCACTGTGGTCTAAACCACTATGCCTCTTGGGATTGCTGATCGTAAGGTTGGCAGTTCGAATCCGTGCGACATGGTGAGCTCACATTGCTCTGTCCCAGCTTCTGTCAACCTAGCAGTTCGAAAGCATACTAGTGCAAGTAGATAAATAGGTACTGCTGCAGCGGGAAGGTAAACGGCGTTTCTGTGCGCTCTGGCACTCATCATGGTCCTCTGTGTGCTAGAAGCAGTTTAGTCATGCTGGTCACATGACCTGGAAAGCTGTCTGTGGACAAATGACAACTCCCTCGGCCTGAAAAGTGAGATGAACACTGCACCCCATAGCTGCCTTTGACTGGACTTAACCGTCCAGGTGTCCTTTACCCTTACCTTTACCTACCTACAGTACATATATTTAAGTGTACAAAGCATCTAGAAAGCCTTGTGCATGCAAAAATATATTGTCCATATTATTAAACACCTAATATGGGATTTGTGATGTCACAGAGATTAATTTGAAGAAATTTGGGGAGTCTGTATATATGAATTAGTCCTAATGCCCACTGGGCAATGTTGTTACTAATTAACTGTGCATAAATTCTGTGTCTAAGAATATTATAGGCTAAGGGTGCTTCCAGATTGTCACTATTTGGGGGTGGGATTCCATCACATCCTAGCAAATTCAGGCTGCACCATTATTTTTATGGTTGAGGGTTGATTTTCAATTGTTTTTGATGTTGTAACCTGACCTGGGAACCTGACAGTGAAGGACAGGTAAATATTAATAATAATAGTAGTAACAACAACAACGATGGTTTGGAGCTCTCGTAAAACGAACTGGATCCCTCCCCCAAAGATTGGGTGTTTGCCATCTAACCTCTCTGCAAACAATTCAGGCTTGTCTGGAAGCAGCCTAAAGGTGCACACGCTTATTCTGCTCTGTATTTGAGCTGCATATCAAAATTGGTCATGTCACTATGGAGGTTATGCAGTTACTGAGTTCTTGATATACTCAATAGAACAGACAGCCAATTGAGAAGTACAAAAACACATTAACAGAGTTATAAAATATATTTTAATAGCAAAAATATTTACAAAGCAATCTTATGAAAATAGATACAAAATGCATTGTCCTGCTCGAGACTTTTAACAAAAGACGCTAGTATTGTATCTTAGCAGCTGGAGCTTAACATTATAGGAAACATGCTTGTGCACACTTTGTGATTATTGCTTTGTTTTGTATTTTTGTACTTTGATAAATCTTTCTCATATACAAAAACATAGAGCTACCAATAAAAAAACAGCCATTTCACAAAGCCATATTTGGTCATGATGCTACATCAATAGCAAATTTGGTTTTTTAAATTCCACAAGACGTTCCAACTTAGTGTTTTCTGGATAACATAGCCAAGAGATGTAACCAAGAATAATAACACTTTGATATTGCATTTAATTCACATGGTGGGTATTGGGGGGGTGTACTCTGACAGCCCTCCCTCCGTAATCCTTGCAGCTCTGTGATCATGTGGTGAATGTGACTTAGGGTTTGTCCAGATGGACAAGAATGCAGGAGACCAAGGTAATATCTCTCCCATTGTCTTCCTATTTGCTTTTTGTGCTCACAAATGCCTGTTACTTTCTGGTGGCTCATTTGTGTAGCAGAAGTAAAGAAAGACGGGCATTTTCAGATGCCGGCAAGCCCAGCTCCTTCTCATGGTATAAGCAACCACATACATAGTCAGACCTAACTAATTAAAGGCATCAGTGGAGAGGGGAAAATACTTCCGCCTGTATTTATTGCCAGGAGCTAGTCAAAAGGGAAGGATGTAATAGAGGTCCACTTAAGTGATTTTTGTATGTATAGAAACAAATGCACAAGGCCTCAAAACAATGATGATTTCTCGAACGATGATCAAGGAAAATATAACATTCAAGTAAAGGAGATCTCTTTCAAACTCATGGGGGATCATTCATCTATACTTGATATGTAGGTATAGTGTCTGTGTGTGTCCCATTTATTTGTTAGAGTAGCAAAATGATAGACTATAACTATGTAATAAAAGTAATAAACATTTGGTTCATAGCAGATTGCATTTCATAACAATTTTGTAAAGTACAAAGATCTAGTTCCCATCATGCTTTTTGAGATTGGCCTTATTCTATTTTTTCTTTGATTTGGAATCAGTGCTTGAAATTTGAGGCAGGTGTCTCCTTTTGTAATTGAGTGATCTGGAGAACAATGGAAGGAGTTGGAGTGGGGCTTGTGGATTTCACTAAGAGCTCCCTCTAATTTGAGAATCTCTTAATGAGACAACTTGTCCATTTACTCCCGGGGGGCGGGGGGGACAACACAGGTTGGCTCCATTTGATCTACTGGAGCAATGCCAGAAGAACCACGCTCCATTTCTTGGAGTATCATAATAAATAATGGCTGATGAAGAGCAAACAGGAAGAGTGTTTGCTAAGCTAAGCTGCTCGCAGGTCAGGAACAAATTATCACTCAAGAAAAAGAAACCCTCTCACAAGTCTCTTTCCTTTTTCAAAAACACCTTCACAATAAAATTAGATATTGAGAAAGAAATCTGTATTGTGCAATAATGCCTCTCCATAAAAATAACCTTAATATTTTTGTTTCATAAATATTTCACATACAACTCTTCAGTTTAGAGGGGAAATTATCAAAATCCCATTATCTTTGATAGTATGAAGATAATGTCACACACACAATACTAAGCCGTTGGAAATTTCAGAGCAAATATTTGCATAGCTCACAACTGTTCTTCTAAAATGACACTTAGCCTTTCCCCTTGTTTGACTAGCAGAATTTTTTTAATGAAAAATAAAACAAAATTTTAATATATTAAACAAGTTACAAAATCTAGCATTTCATTGTGCAGTTTGGGTTACTTTGGTCATAAGCTCGATTACTATTCTCAAAAGTACAGAAACATCCAGGTCCTAAGGCTTAAAATGATCATCTATTATTCTGAAGTGAGATTTAATTTCACACTACTTAAGAGGCTTAGAGCTTCATAGTAATAGGGCATTCCGGGCCTTTAACAGCAATGTATTGTAAAGCAAAAGCAAAGCACGCCACTGGCAATCTTCCACACTGTAAAACACTAAGCACTCAAAATGAGAAAATTCTAAAACATCCCCAAGGGCCAATCCTGAAACTCTCAAGGGAAACAGAGCTGCTGCTTCCTAACGTTTTCTCTTCCTGGGAATGCGTAGTGTAACACAAGGTGACATCACATCATTTCTCTGCATAGGGAAACTCACAGAATGACATCACATCACACATTGGCCACATTTACATGTTACAATGAGTGGGGGTCCCCCCTTTTTTTTTACTTATCATGGTTTCTTGCAGGGTTTGGCAAGTTTTTAAGGCCTGTGGGCACATTTACAAACTGGAGAAACTGTCACAGACACCGCACTCACACCACAACCAAGCATGCGCTGGAACTTATTCCACTGGATGCAACAGAATGCTTCTTTCAAGCCAAATATCAGCAGGGGGAAGAAGAAGAAGAAGAGTTTGGATTTGATATCCCGCTTTATCACTACCCGAAGGCGTCTCAAAGCGGCTAACATTCTCCTTTCCGTTCCTCCCCCACAACAAACACTCTGTGAGGTGAGTGGGGCTGAGAGACTTCAAAAAAGTGTGACTAGCCCAAGGTCACTCAGCAGCTGCATGTGGAGGAGCGGAGACGCGAACCCGGTTCACCAGATTACAAGTCTACCACTCTTAACCACACTGGCTCTCAGGAGACCCTGTGGGTGCCACGGAAAGCCTCTGTGGGCACATTTGGACTCAGAGGTGCTGCATTAATAACATCTGGTTTGTTGTGAATGATCAGTGTGTTGGCACATGATGCCCAATTGCTGCCACTTGGCAGAAGTAAGAGAAAAAGCAGGAAAACTCGTCTTCCTGGTATGTCCAAACCAAAGATCGTTGTTTGTTAATCTCCCACTTAAGCCATGAATACTACTCAATGTTAAACCCTGGCTTATTGTGGCACGTGAAAGAGGCCGATTGTGTTATGGGACAGAATGGATAAAGAAGCACAGAAAGGTCGCCGCTCCTAATCTTTTAGTTCTAGAAAAATATATACTATGATCGCAACTTATGCACGTTTTAAAATGTGCGACTTCAACTTTACGCGGTTGAAATCACACAAATGATATGCACAGAAGACAGAAAGCTCCTTCTTGTGCAGGGTTTTCTCGGAACAGAAAGAGGTTTTAAACTCTCAGTCTTGCTTATGGGGCTCTGGGAGGCTCTCGCAAAATCCCATGGGAATTCGGATGACACCGCAATAGCATCTCGGAGAGAGCATCCCCAGAGCCCAGCGAGCAAGGTGAAGAACCACCGGGGGAGGGGAATGCTGTCAACTGAAACCACTTGAAATGAGCAGCTTGCTAGGCTGTTCTGCCTTCTCTCCCTTCCTCTCAGGTCAAGGTGTTTCTTAAGCAGCCATCAGTTGTGCCAGGAAGCATACACCACTTTGTGCAATACATTGTATGTAGCAAAATATAAAATAATATAATATAGCATCATCGATTTGTACAGCATGAATTAAGTCACAGAGCATGCCCCTTTAAAAGTGCTTTGAACTGTCCCCAAATAAAAAGATATATTAAACATAGAAAGACATAACGGCTCCATTTACTGTCACATATCATGCCTTTTTTTGGTAATATGCTACCCGCTGTTGTTTTTGCCAAAAAAGCAAACATAAAATGGCATTAGACACACAATGTAACTAAAAATTCTGTTTATGTGATTAAAAAGAGGAAGTGTTTCAATCAGGAACAGTTGCATGCACACTTCTGACTAAGTATTTACGCTTAGAGTCTTGTAAATGCCCGATTAAAATTAACACCACTGTAACTTACTAAAATTGCACACATAGTTCAAGAAGTAAAATCTGTTAAGTTATTAAATGCCAGCACTTATGGTGCATTAGATACATTAAGAGCAACAGAAACTGCTATAAACAGCAGCTGTAATATGAGAAAAGATAAATTAAGAAATATTTTAAGTTTATAAGTGAATCTCTGTGGATATTAATTTTCATAATGCCCTGCTGTTAAAATACAGAAAAGTGCTAAAAATGTAATACTTCTTGTCACTCCAGCTGGCAAAGACCATAATAGGACCTTTTGGCATTAAAAAGGCTGAAGTCTCAGCGGGAGAAATCTGTATTGTTCAATTAAAAGTTCTTCTGCGTGATGAAAACTTGCATATTGTTGAGCAGATTGTACAATCTCATACACAAAATCTGGCTCTGTAAAGGGAATTGCCGCATCAAGTAGAACTCACATGCAAAACAAGGCCATGAAGTCAGGATCAACAGCTCCGATTTACGTCAACAAAGCCACATTAGTTTGGCCCAGAAGCAGGAGCTGAACTTTGAAATGAGAAAAGCAGCCCTCTTTATCTTGGGATGGGAAAGGTTACCTCTACGCCAACCATGATGCTACATGCAGATTGATAGTAAAACAAATTGAGTTCAGCAACACTGCAGATTTGAGGGGAAGTGAAGGGTCTGTCAAGCTGTTCATTTTTCTAGCTGTGTTAATTCCAATATATGGTGGTCTCTTAGATTTTTTTTTAACCCAAATCTAATCAGGACATGCAGCACATTTAACTGGGACATATGGATCATCATAATGAAAGTAATATAGTCAAGAAGGAATGGAAGTGCTTGAAAGATTCTTTAGAAAGACAAGGTTCTAATGTAAAAACTTGGCTGTGTCTAGAATGACCTCGTGAATGGAAAAGGGGAAATATACATATATACACATCTATATATTAAGAAGAAAATACTGAAATACAGATAAAATATGAAATGTGAAAGGAAGTGTTGTGAGTGATGGAAGTCTATTATTACTATTATTTTGTGAAATAGTGTTTATTGTATTGGAATATTATACTTTTCTTTATTCTTTTACTGACTACCGGTACTTTTCTTTGCATTTCTTTTTCTTCTCTATTTCTTTCTTTCTTTATATTATTCTTTATGTATGGTTTGGTATTGATGTATTTACTTTGCAATAATTTTTTTTACATTAGAAAGAAAGAAAGAAAGAAAGAAAGAAAGAAAGAAAGAAAGAAAGAAAGAAAGAAAGAAATCCCACAGATTTTAATGGAATTAATGGTGAGAGTTAAATGAAATCCATCAACTGTTTTGCTGGACTTCTTTGCTCCTGAATGCAGTATGTAAACCGGCAGAGCGCCTTTATGCAGTGCTGGATTTAGGGTGGTGCAGGCACTTCCCCTGCATAGGGCACCAAGCCAAGGGGAGAGCAACAACATCACCACCTCAATTTTACAGGTATCTACACAAAGTTAGGCCCTGGTCAGACGGGCAACTGAGCTGCGGGGTGTGTGTGCAATTTAGGGGGGTGCCACATTTTGCCCTCCTTCAGGGTGCCATATTACCAAAGACAAGTCCTGATTTATGGAAGACAGCAGCACTCCTGCCTTGAAACTACTTCTCATCTTAAGTTTCGGAAGTTACTGGTGTACTCCTGCATACAATTCTCATACTTCTATACAAAGCATGGGAAAGAGTCATACTTATGTATACCTGTTTCTACAAAATGGCTGGCAAAATACGCTCACATCCCTTGGAGGAAAAACTTTGGAATTCCTGTCTGCAGTGCAGCCATAAAAGCACAACTCCGCTGTTGGGAAAAGGTCACAATCCTACCTTAAACACAAAACCTCTGTATGGATTTGGTAAATGTGGTGGGAAACTACAGAAGGGTTTATATGTTGTGTATGTGTTACTTCTGACTTTTTATTACAGAGCCTCCTGAAGGGGGAGCCCCTATGACACAGAGATGGAATAACTGCTGTTTCCCTCCCCAAGTTAATGGAAATTATATTCCTATGAAGAAAAGGAAATGGTGTCACAAGAAGAAACTGTCAGCATCCACAGATGACTTGCCTAAACCACTTTAGCCCTTTTTATCTCAGGGGAATTAAGGCAGTTGGCTACCCAGCTTCTGCTTAAAGAGCTCTCATGAGAATCCATCGATACAGTCTATTCCCCTGCTGAAGAGCTCATACCATCAAGAAGTTCTTCCTAATGTTTCGTCTACATTCTTTTTCTTGAAATTTGAACTTCTTGCTTCAGGTCCTACCCTCTGGAGGAAGAAGTCTGCTCCATTATCTACACGACAGCCCTTCATGTAGCTGAAAGTGGCTATCATATAACCGCTTAAGCATCTCTTTTCCAGACAAAGACACCAAACTCTTTCAATCTCTCTGCATAGGACTTGGTCTCCAGGCCCTTCACCATCTTTGCCACTCTTCTCTGGATATGTTCATTTGTCAATATCCCTAAATTGCAGTGCCCAGAATGAGACACTATTCCAAGTAATGTCTCGACAAAGCAGAATAGTGCAACCTAGAACTATTTTCACCCCTTTTGAAGAAGGGGAACACGTCTCCCTACCTATTTTCTTGCTCACTGGAATGATGCCTAATTGTGCCTTCAGTATCTCTCTTCTAAAATTTTCTTCTCCTCCAATATGTTCTATCCATGGGATTGTACCTGGCATTTCTTTAAACTAGTAGAAATCAGAACAGCTGACTATGTTCAGCTTTCCCTTTCCTCAGTCTCATGAATTCCTAATTTGTTTTTTTTTAATTATGCAAGATCCTCCCTACAAAACAAAACCCCTCATTGCAATTGAACATGCACATTCCCAATCCAGTATTTAAACAGCTCCACCACCACTAACACGTGATGG
Source organism: Darevskia mixta (assembly GCA_034641385.1). Taxonomy (NCBI): domain Eukaryota; kingdom Metazoa; phylum Chordata; class Lepidosauria; order Squamata; family Lacertidae; genus Darevskia; species Darevskia mixta. Next base: position 1,175,342 of record JAWWNH010000074.1, on the reverse strand, counting down.
AAATAAATATTTAACTTAAAAGTGGCTGGAAAAGTTTTTTTTATTTCATTCTCATTTGCTTATATTTTACATACCTAACCTGTAAGAACCTGAAAACAACCAACTGATCTTATTTCTGCAAAGACATTTGGGTCATGCACAATAAAAAGTGCAAATAAACTCTATCCTTGTAGAATAGTTTACCTTACAGGTATGCATTATGTAATAGCAACTAGCTGACAAAGAAAAAAAACTACTTACAAAATGTCCTGTAACCCGCTCCGATTACCCAGCAACCACCATCCATTGGTTTTCTTAATAGAAGGGTCAGTGCTTTATTTACCAAAGGAATGTCTGAGAAGTTGATTAAGTATCCAGGTTGTTTCATACACTACCGGTATGAATGACACAACCAGAACCCTCAGTTATGAAACAGCTAACAACATGTTCTTTCCATTGTTTACAGTCCTAGTAAAGGCACTTATGATTGGCTTTAAACAGCAGAAAGTTTTGTGCATTTTCTTATCAACAGGTTAGAAGAGGACACATATTTTTTCCCCCAGTAACTTATCGGACAGATCAAGGGGTAAGTCAGCAAGCAACTGCTCTCCCTTGAATTGTGCAGAATGATTAATTGAAACTACAAATTTTATCAAATGGCACAAGCTTGGATCTTAAGGTAAGTGAATGGAACGAAAGTTCCCTATTCCATCTTCCGCCTTGCTACTGCCTGGGCCCCCTAAAAAGCCTCTTCACAGTATCTGGGGATCCTCCTGAATAATGTGAGAGCCTGCTGAGGGAGGGGTGAATCACTTCATGTTGGGCAGATTTCCACTCAATCTTAAAATATTCTCTCCTTCCCCAGCAGCCCTCAGTGCCTCATCCACTTTGTTCAGAAGGGGCTCCTGACCCTCTGTAGATTTTTTTTTAAGGGACCCAATAAGCAAAACAGGACAGAAAACCTTCCTTCCATTAACTTCCTGTCGTTTAGTATCCAAACCATATTTATTATTTCAAGGTGGGGAGAACCACCCAGAAAGGCGGCACAATCTTCATACGCGAAAGTGGGCTTGAAGGCGAGGTGAAAAATTGGGGACATGAAAACACTAAAAGGAGAAAGGGGTGTGACTATGAGGCACATCTGGTGTTAAAAGAGTATTTGTTCTGCTTGTCTGTCACGAGAGCTTGTGGACATAATAATCCACCTTGCCTCTCACCTTCTTAATGTTGTGTCCAACAGAGCAAAATTAAAGCATCAAAACGTCTTGTATGATCCCACACCGTATGAATAAAATAATTAGCCCTTTACTTCTGTGCGAGTGTATGCCCAGCATTATCTCTCTCACACACAAGTCTGCCATTACCTGAATTTGGCTAATATTCCCCATTCACTCTTTAGTGAAATTAGGTTTTGGAGGTGCAGAGCCCATGCTGCCCATGAGCACACAATGCGTATTCCACAGCTTGGTGCACACTATGGAAGAGGAATTGTTCATCCCCCTTTTTAAGGTACTCCCCTCGGTCTAGGGATTCCCTCACAGAGGGATTGCAGTGAGCCAGCAGCACTTGGATGCCAATTTCCCCATAATCCTTGTGAACCTCCTTGAGCGTGTGGATCCCTGCTGTATCTAAGAACTGCACCGCACAGCAGTCAATCACTATAGTGTGAAACTCCAACGGGTGAGCGACAAGCTGTACTGAGACCTCTGCCTGGTTTCCGTTGGCATTGGCCATTTTCTCACTAAGCTTTCGCTTTTCCGCTTTTCTCTTTGCTGCCAACTCCCACAGAGGGTTGACTCCAGTCCGCTTGTACAGCATGGACTTGAAGCTCTCTTTATTAGCGTAGTAGATGGGTGCTTCAAAACGGAAAACCCTGATCCCTTTTTTCGTCTGAAGGTTCCTATATTCAGGAAGGGGTTCGTAGACTTCAGATTCTGGCACCCAGCCCAATAAGTGCCCTTCTGGTCTCTGCGTCCTCGCAATGACACACAGCATTGAAAAGCAGACCCCAATCAGAAGGCCAAGTTCAGTACTTAACAGTGCTGAAGATAACATGGTGACGAACCAGATCACCGTGTCCACTTTGCTTAACCGCCACATTTTGGGCAGGTCACTGAATTTCCGCAAGGCTCCTCTGAGATTGACAATGGTAATGACCCCTAGCACACACTTCTGGAGGGAATAGAACAGGGGAGCAATCACAAGGAGGACTAACAAGATGACCAAGGAAGACACCACACCGGAGATCTGAGTCTTGCAGCCTGTCGACTCTTTGATAAGTGTCTTGGCAAGGGCTGCGCTAGTAATGAAACAATGGAAGAAAGAAGGGATGATGTTGCAGAAGCCAATGGCATACATTTCCTGGTTGGGTTTAACTGTGTAGCCATGCTTCTTGGCAAACATCTCAGAGAGAGATACTGTGATGGCAAAGCCAATAACGGCTATGGCCATTGCATCCAGAGCCACACTGGGAATCAGACTCCAGTCTGGCGATTGTGGTGGCAAAAACCCAGTAGGAATATGCCCAGAAACACTGGAGCCATATTTCTCTTTTAGCTTCCCAAAATGAGATGCCAGTGTGGCTACCACCAACACTATCAACTCAGTGGGTATGGGCGCCTTAAGTTTGGATTTGTATCGCTCGTTCAGCTCTTTAGTTGGGATAAGAACAAGCAAGCACAAGCAGCTGGTGATGAGATCGCAGAAGTTGGTCTTGTGGATGTTTCTGAATATGTTCATCCAAGTGGTTATCAAGGAACCAATGCCGTTGCTACGGGGAATGACTAAGCCCAAGAGGTATTTGGCTTGTGATGTAAGGATGGTGAAGGAAGCACCTGTAACAAATCCGCTGAGCAAGGAATCAGACAGGTACACAGAGACAAAGCCCACTTGGAAGACGCCCATGGCAACCTGAAAAGAAATGTACAAAAGATCAGAAGACAATTTTGCAACACAGGATGGAAGAGGATGACTAGACAATGCATACATTATTTCAGTCGAAACTATCAGTTCATAATTATCAGTCATGGTGGGGGACCAGTTAAATCGGTTTGTGTTTGTTTCAAGTTCTTTATCAGAATTTCTTTCTCTTTTTGGCTTTTGTTTATTAACCTTTTTGGATTTGCAGGTTTTCCTCTCCCCAATATTTTATTTAAAATTTTCAAAACAGCACCATGTATATGGGGCAAGTGTGTACATATGGGTGTCCACATGTGCATATTAAATTGGGGCTGATGATTTTCTTGTAAGGAATGCATTTTATATTATTTAGTTATGTGTGTCTTTACAGTGTTATTAAACATTAATTTGAGTTGTCTGATGCCACAACAAAGTTTTGACTATTGTGATGAGTTGGCTGGATCAAGCCTGTGTTAGACCTGGGGATTTGTGGTGGTTAACCAATGTAATGAAATAGCCTGTGTATGTGGGTTGGTTGGGCGTATGCTTCCATTTTAGGTTAACCACTGCTAAACATCGCAGCCAAATCCCAAACTGTGGTTAATCTTAAATTTGGTTTGTTGAAACAAGTCAGCTTCTTAAATATGGTTTGAAGTTGCCGTGTTTCAACAAACCATAATCAAAATTTGTCAGTTTGTTTAGTTCATACAACACAGTAACCTGCAGTTAAACTAAAATGGAAGAAAATCTTTCAAGCTCCTCTTCTCAGCCACCTCAGGACAGGTGGGGGCAGTATTTAAGCCCCAAAGTAGCAACTTTTCATTTCCCATCAACTACAGTTTAGCATTACATCTGAACCAACCCATCAAGGTAAACGGCTAAATGGGGATTGGAATCTAACCATTTACTTGCAAAAACAAAATTCCAAATCACCATGAATATGCTTAATTACGAGGCTGCACTGAAACTTTGGTACCAGTCTGTCACCAACCACGTCTTGGAAGGCAATGAGAGGAAAACTACAAGAAGCCTATAAAACAGATGCCCTTTAGATTGTCACCTCTTACCTGGTAAAGGCCAGCAACGAAAGTCACTGTGGCTCCAACACTAATTGCATAGCAACTTCTGTCACATAACAAACGTGATGTCTCATTTGCAGTCAAAGCCCCCCGTGTGCTGTTATTTACGGAAAGATGCATGTCTGAGTTATAACTACTATGAACGTTTGGTGCCAAATCATACCCAGCTCTCTCTACTTCACGGTCCACTACTTCTCCTATCATCAGGCACAGTACACCGAAAATGCCGACAGAGATGTGACGGGAAGTTCCAAACAGGAAATAAATGAGGCCTGCAAAGAACGACGTGTAAAGGCCATAGATAGGTTCTTGGCCAGCCAGCAGAGAATAGGCAATGGACTGCGGAACCAGCAAGATCCCCACGATCAAGCCAGACATTAAATCTCCCAAGATGTTCTCTTTCAGGTTGTACTTGGGGAGCCATTCCAGCACTGGGAGGAAGCCGAAGAGCAGATCTTTGGCAGTGGCTGGGGTGCAGGTGCATTTTTTCTTCACTTTCTTCAACACACATGCCTTGATATCTGTGCTCTTTTCTATACGTTCCAGGCAGATCCTGGGACGGCTGTTTGGTGTGCCATCATTTACTTCTGCCATCTCAAACCCTGAATGGACATGATTGGCTTCTGCTGCCATCTTCAGGGCTCACTAGAATGGTGGGGGAACAGAAGACAGACTTATTTTTTGAACCGACATACAGATTTCAAGCTTATTAAAGCAAACACAACAAACTATCTGAAAAAAACTAACAGCTTACCAAAGAAAACCAACAACACCCTAGCATGGGTCAGAAGCAGCAGCAGCAGCAGCTCTAAGCCTAAACAGTTCCACTCATACACAGGAGACACAAGAGTCCCCTATGGAAGCAGACTTTGCCACTGACTTCAGTGTTGGGGCCAGGTACACGTGTATAGTGGCGAAGGCAGCAATAGAGACATCTTTAATCTAGTGTTAGAAATTCGCCAGGCACATTTTGCAACTGGCACAGGTCCAATTATGACCACATGGAGATCTCTGCATGCCAGATTGGTGACTGAAATCTCTATCTGGCTGGCCCCTCCAGCCTTCTTAAGCAGGTAAGCAGAATAGCTTATTTATTGCATTTATATCCCACCTTGTCAGTTTTGTCTCTTGCTTCTACGGAGTTCAGGCTAGCATACACAGAATACTCTCATTTTTATCCTCAAATGAGGTAGGTTAGGCCAAGAGCCACTGATTGTTCTAAAGCCATTCAGCAACAGAGCCAAGTAGGGATCTGGGCTTGGGTTTCCAAAATGAACACTATGCAACACTGGTAGGAAGGGGGGAAAAACCCCAATCAATTTGTGCAGCTGAAATTAAACTACTTTAAAACATGATTTGTATTGGCTTTAAAGGTTATGACTGACACCTTAAATCCAGCTTTGTAAAAGGATTCACAATTCCAAAATCAAGGCTTCAGTGTCAAACATGACTACCTGTCCTGTCTCCATGGTCATCTTTTCCTACCCAGCTTGCTCCCTGTCCTTCTCTTTCCTTACCCATACACCTCTCTGTTAGAAAAAACAAAACTATAGTATAGGCTACAGCTCGGCTCAAAGGAAATTTGGGCCACTTCCCTCCACACACCAAAGGGAATAGTGTAGCCTCAGTATAAAGCCCTATATTTCAGGGGCTGTGGAGGGCAAGTAAGTAACAACAAGTCACTGAGTCAACTATCAGGTGGCTGAAAGGTATGAGCCTTGACTCAGTTCTCACTGGGTCAAGAAGATTAAGTTAGTGGCCAGCTTCTTAAGCATCCTTCATAACCACTTCTGCTCACTGCCCTACTCAGCAAGACCAAATGACATGACAAGAGACCTCAAGAAAACAACACCATTTTAAGAAAGAATATTAAAGGAATACTGTAGTAGCAGAACAAAATAAAATAAAAAAATTTTCTTCCAGTAGCACCTTAGAGACCAACTAAGTTTGTTCTTTGTATGAGCTTTCGTGTGCATGCACACTTCTTCAGATACCACTATGACTATGACAGACCAACATGGCTATCTACCTTTAACTGTAGTAGCAGAGTGAGAGTAAAAGGAAGACTGAACTTTGGAACTATTTGCAGACGTTCTTTGCAATATTTGCACTAAGTCATGCCTTACATTGCTCTTATATTGTGATATGTGAGTCACCCAAAGGCTTTTAAAAGCCCTCATGTCCAGGATGGAAGAGAGTCAAAGTAAACTGAAAATGTATAGCGCTGGCCAAATCAGATACAGGTAAATGAGTGTCTTCCCACTTTCCTTTCCCTGCAGCATATCCTTGCGTTGTGTCAAAGGCTGCTTCTAAAGTATGCTTAAGAATCAGGAGCATATAGTCCACTGTATCACTGTTATCAATTACATTTCTATTCCACCTTTACTGAAAGGTATTCAACATGGTGTACAAGTTCTCCCCCCTCCCATTTTTCCCCTTACAACAACCCTGTGAGGTAGGTTAGGCTGAGAATTTAGTTGCTGGCCCAATGAACTTCACAGAAGAGTGGGGATTTGAACCCAGGTCTCCCTTGGTCATAGTTCAGCACTCTAAACACTTCAGCTCTCCCAATCCAGAGGTAATGTGGTACACTCTGAATGCACACTGGTGTTTCCAAAAGTGATCTCTAGCATAGTGTGCTGGAGGATTTGAGTCCTCTGGATTCAAACCTCTGGATCTGACTCCACATCTCCACAGTATGTTTAGCAGCAAATCATACATGTTACATTTAGGAGGCTCACGAACATGGGCATTCATATTTGAAGTCCTCTTCAACTATGAAGTAATAGTCAGTGTAGCTTCTCAGACAGCCTGGAAGCTATGATTAATTCCAACCAGAGTGCCTGTATTAAAGAGCCTTTATTCTAGCTTAGTGTCCTTGAATGCACATACAGCAAAACAGCTGTATATTCATCCAATGAATGGTGAAGGGTGTCTAGACTGCAGTAACAGACTTCTATCCTAAGGGGGGGAATGGCTTGTGAGAAAGCTGCCTGGCACTGAAGTTGGTTTGCTCACATTTCACTTCAGTAGAGGAGAAAGCATCTTTTTTGGGACAAGCAGTTATAGTTTATAACAGTGTATGGCCAGTTATAAACACACTGGCAGCTATGGTTTTATACTTTCTCTACAGTATACAAACTGTCTTACAGCTTTTGTCAGTAACTTTTAATTCCTAAAGATATGTTAAGTTTAGCTAAAATTTTCACCCTTAGAATCTGCCCTGAGTAGCCTGAGCAATGTTAGCAGGAAAACACCAGGACTAAGATGTCCATGTGATGAGTCAAGAACCTCACCTGGAAGTGCTTTTTTCCAAGAAAGGACATCATTTTGCCTAAATGCAAGATAGCCTTTTAAAAAAACTACTACTATTCTTAAAAGGCTGGCCATTGTTTATTTTTCATTTTCATCAATTTAGGTATCTGGAATACAGAATACTTTTTTAAAAAGCATAAGGCAACAAGAAAAAAAAGATGTAATGTTATTTCATTTCTGTAGATTTGTTTAAGGGCATTAGTGACCCTAGACCAGGCATCCCCAAACTGCAGCCCTCCAGATGTTTTGGCTTACAACTCCCATGATCCCTAGCTAACAGGACCAGTGGTCAGGGATGATGGGAATTGTAGTCCAAAACATCTGGAGGACCGAAGTTTGGGGATGCCTGCCCTAGACCAAAAAGTTCCAGTTTTTTTTCCACATTCCCACCATAAATGTATAAATTTTCCTTTCTCTCTCTTACAATGCGAGCATCTAATCACCTCTTTCCCCAGTTTTGTGAGATTTCCATTTGCCCAGTGCCACTGAAAATCCACTCTAATACAATTTGATCTTTAGTTAGTAGCTAAATATGCTGCATATATCTATGTTCCATTTCTTTTTAAAGGCT